>CABFOW010010550.1:0-10231 GCA_902141385.1 Timema californicum
TCGACGGAGTGTACATGTAAGTGCGGGATGGTGCTTCGAACTCAAATAAAATAGTCATTAACATTATCAAACCATTCATTTTTGGAACTAGAAGAGCTCTCCTACAATCACCTAAGAAGCTTATTTTGCAAAAGACGTAGGACCATATTGGAGAGAATAAAATGAACTAATTACAAGATATCTTGCCCACGATCTGTTACTGGGAGTTATTCAATTACCTTCGTATTTTGCGAAGGTTCCATTATGAATTTTTATCAATATATCCACTAATAATTCTATTTTTTTTCTGTATACAACCGATTGCGAATTTTGTTTGAAAGGAGAAGTTTCACAACGTATAGGCATATATAGGTGCTTTTTGGGCAGGAGTTAATCTCACCAGCTCTATCGACTTTCAGAATTACAACTAAAGTTTGTCGGGAGTCTCCAGAATAAAATAAGCAATTTGTTGCTACTGAGCTCTCTTATAGATCTGTATAAATATTCTATAGAGGTCCTATACAATATTTTACTATCATTCCATAGTATAAGAGATAAACTTTGCAATAATATTGATGTGAAACTTTGCTCCTATATGTTGCACATGGCAGTTTGATCCTTTGAAAAATTCAAAGGTAATTTAAATGTAGCATTCGCTGTTCTTCCCCCTCTCCCATATCAAAGTAATTGCTATATCCGATGAGGTTACTACTAGGGAAACGTATCCCTCAAACCGAGTATAACCAAATTTAATTTGTTATTAAATAATGACATTATTTTATTTACATTTAGTTGCATCTTAAGATACACATTTCCTACTGGATCTCGAATACTCTATGTATAATAGATATTTGATAGATATTAGATGTTCAATAGAGGTTTGTATATATTCAAATCTTGTAATAGAAATCGCCAGTCGTTTGTCATTTCTCTCAAATAGTCTCTCTAGAAAATAAAGCCTAGCAAATTTACAGGTATAATACCCATGTCCTTCATGATTTTGTACAAGAAATACCTCACAATTTGCTTAAACTCACTCTAAACTGCATTATAATATCTTCATTGAAATCTAAATTGTATACCGATTTCTCTATTATGATTCTATCGTCAATATCCTCCGAAATGAGTTCCCTTTCGTTGAGTGTATGTCCGAACAGATACGTCAGTTTAAAAGTATTAATACGATGGAGTAAACATATCTGAGTAAGTAAGAAGAAAAACACAAACAAGCTTTTGTAATTTCTTAACACTCCAAGTTGTAAATAAGAATCTTTGTAAAGGTATCTTCAGCACATAGTTTGAAAAATAATATTAATGGTATGTCGCCTGGGTTGTTAGTTGAGCGCAGCCTTTATTGATTTACTCGGATACAGGCTTAATAAATTTGATGAGACTGTACACTCATTATTAATCTGGGAATACACATTCTTAACATCGTGGGGCTTAGAGGGACCATCCAAAGATTATCTCTCTCTAATGCTCAATAATGGATCGTGACCAAACGCCTTTCATCATTAGTACGTTGTGCATGATATTTGGAATATCTATAATTCGCGTTTATGTATATCTTTGAAATCTCATTGAATAATTGTTGCTGTATGAACGGAAATGATTGATTCAAAATACTGTCTAGAACGTGCAGAATATGTTTGATTACAACTAGATGAAGTTGTGGGTCGATGTTTAAACCCAAAATCTCTGAATTTATTACCTTATCTATAATGTCAGTTTTGCTTTTTTTTTTTCGAAGTTATAAAAGTACATGTACATATGGGATTCCTTGCTTTTGTCACTCCACCGTGTACATAAAACACTTGTATTGCCTTTAACGTCACTGCACAGAGCCTGAAAGATATAAATCCTTTTTAAATAGCCTATAAAGTTTCCAGAGTAGTTTAACAATAATAAAATAATTAATTTAAATCTATTCAGATGTTATATATCTATGATCGAAAATAAATGTACACAAACTATGCTTTATTAATATCTGTGAGCCCAAACTAACCAACTAAACTAAATTATGATTTATCTATGGGTCTACTATTGAAATTTATTCTGTAAATTGGGTTTCCACCTTCATAGTGATTGATTCACTTCCGAGGTATTAACTGTTGTGTATAGTCTAGAGCCAATTTTGTTTGTAAATTATATGGTGATATAATCCGTTGATTTAGAAAGTTGGTCTTAGATAAACCTATTGATAGTAACAAAAATAAATATGATTTTACCAACAGACATGTGAAGGTCATTGGCACACCTGACTTTTACTGGGAAGCCCGGGACTTGATCCCAAACGACTGCACCTGAGAAATTGTTTTCTAACTAAATTATTTACAACCTTAACATTACATTAGGTTGTCTGGAGTAGCCTGAGTTTTTTTTATCATTAGTGTCTTTACTCTTAAATATCACCAGACTGTTCCTAGTCGGTTTACTTCTTTGACATATAAACCGGATTCAAACTCATCCTGCTTTTGTTTTCTTAAGTTACTTACGCTAATACGTCTAATTATCAGCATATTTACATTTTTCTAATGGGTAACCTATGTAACTGCCGTAAGAATGCTGCTAATATTATCTTAATTTAACAAATGGTAGCTAATATGAGTACTTGAATAAACGAATTTAATAGATTATTTTCACGCTCACACACTCTCTCTCTCAAATTCTCTCCCCCATTAATTTCGCCCCCCCCCCCACACTATAACACATTCTCTTTCTTATTATCATCTCTCATTATCTGTTTCTACACTTTATCTCTCTCACTCTCAAAAACTCTCTACAATCAAAAACATGCTTTATCACATAATAATTTATCTCACAATGTATTTATTATTAGCTTTCTATTAATCTTTCTCCCAAACGCTCTATCAAACGTTCAATTATGCGCTCTATCTTTTGAAATTTCTATCTCTTGAACGCTCTCTTGCAAAAGCTTATCCCAGTATTTATTTCTCTAACATATACACATACTCTCACTATCACTCGCTCACACTCACTGGATCTCTCGCAAGTGCTCATTCTCAGTTTCTTACACTCACTTTCTCACACTCACTTTCATGCACTCACTTTCATGCACTCACTTTCATGCACTCACACTTTCCTTTTCACAATCACCCACACAATTCACACACTTATTTTCACTATCACATTTTATCACTCTCACCATCATATATCTTATATATAATTTGATAAATAGATTTTTGGTAATAGAAATGACGATAAAATAGTTAAACATATTTTGACAATAATTCTCACTTTTAAAATGACAGGGGATCCAGGATGTCAGTAAAAATAGTATTTTTCAAATAAAACCTGAATTTTTCTGAGAATTTTCAGCTCTTCATTCTTTGTTTACCTACCCAAGGAAACTCTTATGTGCGCACGAGTGTAGATATATAAATAAATATGTATCTCTGGTTACAAATAGTACCAACCGAAATTTGGGGATATGATGTAGAAAATAGAAAGAATATGTCCCATTATTTGTATATTTATCAAACAAAACGAAGATATTAGGTTTTATAAATATATTAGTATTGTTGATCTCTATCCTTTCTCTTCTTCGTCTTTAAATATTTGCATCAGATTTTATATATAATTTGAAAAGTTTTTTTCGTGTATTTTAAACTACGAGAAAATGTCAAAACCTATTTTATCAATTTCCAATCATTTTAAAGGGCAGGGGTCAGGGATGTATGTAAAAACAATAGATTTGAACCAAATCCCTAATTTCCTAGTGAATGTTCCATCCTTTCCTTCTGTGTGGGCTGTATCTCATCTGTACAATCATTCTGTGCTTACATCACCATAGAAACCATGATTTGTATAGTGGTATCTCAGCTAATAAAATATTTCTCTTGGGTTAAAAATAATACTTATATTTTTGATTGGGTGATTTGGTGCTATTAATAAAGAGCTGGGAGAGGAGTCATTTTAAAGTATTCCTCATGGCACGAAGAGGGAAATTATACGTTTTGATTCAAACTAAACACTGAAATATTAGTATCTATATAAAGTTGATAGTCTTTGACGAGTAAACATTGAATATAAAGTCAAGTGAGGAAAAATTATGTAAACCTTTTCCCAACAAAAATTTAGAATACAATTTAGTTAAATAATTTTACAGAAATCGCTGCAATGACCCATTAGTTTATTCATAATTAGTTAAGCATAATGACCTAATAGAAATCTCACTTATTATAGGCAGTCTACATATCCATGGAAACATCACAAAGCGAAGCTAAATTTTTCACTGAGTGCTTCCTTTAAAAGAGTCTTATTTTGATTTTGTAATGCATAATGTAGTGAGTCTAGTCAGTAGTAATTACATGGAAAACTTATCTTTTTTTCTATAGTTAAGTTCTTTCAAGAGCTGAACTTTACTTATAGTCTTTATTTAACACATGATCTAGCTACTTGGAGGTAGAAGCCTTATTACATGGGATGCATACATATTTCATCAAAGTGTTTTACGTGTAAATAGAGGAAGGGTTATGTTTTTCTTTATGCAACGTTCTAAAAGGTTGGAAAAAAAAATGGAATGACTAACTAGCTTCACCAAAGAAAACTTATTGTTCACATACCTGCTTTGGAAAATAATTTATATATTTTTTTTAGAAGAAGAAAGTATAGAAAACTTGTCTTTATATTTCTCTTAGCAGTGGGGAAGACATGATTGTGAAATAGAGTAAAGAGGTGAAAGAGATTAAAAACTGTAAGAATAATTTAGGATGCGAATACCCCCTTGACTTTGGACACATTAAGCTTTTTCAAAATAGGATGAGTTTAAAATTGGTTTCATGATATTATAATAGTAGGTGGTGGATAATTTAGGACTAAAATACCCATCATCGGTGGTCACATGATATATCACTTCACTCATGTATTAGACTGGATTGCCATTGATGTGGTGGTTTGTACTCCGGTCGGGTGTATTTAGGCTATCTTTAACTAACAAATCTTCCACTTTCCCTTCAAGCAAATGTGGCTATATTTCCTCCAAAGTTCTACATTACGCATCTCTATTTTACTGTCTTAATTAATTTTTGCTTATTGCCCGAAATAGTTCTACGATGGAGCATGATAAAAAGATATTATATTCCTACATTCTATAATGGTTACGTAACATAGTTCTGGTCGGTATTATCATATTTATAGCTATTTATACTTTTGTCGAAATACATTAAAAAAAAACAATGTCAATTAATTTATTAAACCAATGCATTTAACAATTAAATATAATTGTAATTCTTAGAAATGTATCCTCCTCCTAATACATATCCAGAGTATAAGCTTAGTTATACTTATAGGATAGGTAGTATTAAGTTAAAATTTAGAGTAAACATCTCCAAATTTTCTTGGTGGGAGAAAGAGTATCAATTTATATTTAAAAAAATCATCTCCAAACTCTCACCTGGAACTCTAATCTTAACATGCACGTCACCAGCAAATCAAACTAGATGATATTCATGCCTTGTTCCATGCGCCCACTGATGTAGTTAAGTATGAAGTATGAAGTATGAAGTCATATCAAAAATAGTTATGATATATTTTCATATTATTCGAAGTTTAAACACGTACATTGTTATATTTCATTTATAAATTAATTTATTCATCAGTATATTTTTAGTACACAAAGTTTTTTTAGTAGGGGCTTATATTACTGTGAAATTAAATCAACATGGAGCGTATTATTTATTTTTTAGGTGGAAGATAGCATTGGGGGGTTCCCCATCTGTTGGTTTTATAATTATTTGCACTATAGCTTGATCACCGAATCACTTAGCCAATGTTTACCTGCTTATTTATAAACGGGTGTATTATTCCGAGCAGGGGAAAATATCATTTTCACGTAAACTGATTAAAGCCATTTAGAGCTGTCAAAATAGCATCGCAAATATGACACGGGTACTCCATTAGCCTCACCGACCCAAGCATGGATCCATAATTCATCAATCACATGGCATGTGTGGGGGGAGGGGAGATATATGTGCTAGGTGTGCGAGTGAATTAATTGGGCAGGTGTTAATAAATACTTCATAATCTCCACTAGGTGTTCATCACATTTTACTCTCTATTCAAGTTAAAATACTGCATCATAACCAAATATTTTTGATGTGGAATCATTAATCAAAAATATATATATTACCCAATATGCACAATTTTGTAATGTAAAATAAGTTTAGTTAGCCATTTTAAATATTTGATAAAATTACCAACCAAAACATGAATAGGCGTGAGTATAATGAATGTGATTTATTGTATTCAAAAATGAAATATGTATATATATATGTCATTACAATTAAAATTTGGTTTTTTTGTCTGTCAGGAGCGTAGCGCTTTATTTACTTCAAACAGAGATCATAAGCTTTAAAATTATGTGATCCTGTACACAAACAGGTGCCCCTAAAAGCGAAAGTTAAAAATGTTTGATTATATTTTTTTAAATTCATTAAAAACAGGGTCTGAATATATAAAATAAATAGATATTTTTATGCCAGTTCTAAACAAAATGCTTCGCCTGGTGTGATTTGGCCACGAAAAGCATTGCGTGAGTATCCGGGGTGAATTCAAGTACTTTTGCTAGAGTTTAAGATTTGTAATATTACTACATACTTATTAAAAATTGTCACCTTAATTTTGGAGACCTTTTTTTATTAAAATTCATTCTTTCTGTCACCCCAACCAAATGATTTAACGCATTCTGCAAGTCACATCCTCAACAAATAAGAAGGCATTATCTGCATATAACAACACTTGCACATTCACATTGTCCTTTAGTACACCAAATTTGTTCATACTATATTAAAGGAAAAGTGTTTTTATCAATATTAAATTTAATTTGTAATTGTTTATTATCTATTTATTGCCAAATCTGTTAGTAAGAAACAAGTATGTATGGCTACCACAAGGCATTTTAAACATTAACACAGAAAATAGTTTCCACCTACTCTGTATATTGGCTAGAGCGTCTTCTCGTGTGTTCATTGGCTGCTACACGGGGCATCTAATTCCAAGGCCATGCCATGCTTAACGCATACGGAGTTAAAATCAAATCAACTATATGCGCTGTGCACTTTACACTATACATCGGTTATAGACGTCATACTTGGTGATAATATCTTTCAACTTGTTGAGCACTATGTACTATGCACTCTTTATTAATAGCTATAGGTTATGCATGAATACCCAGCCATACACATTTCGTGAGTGCACTGAGGTTACATACACTGGTAATATTTTATTTTAGTAGCAGGATTTACTACTCGTATGGATTATACACATATTAACTAACTACACAAATGTACTAGGGATGAGTAAGTTTGAGTTCAAAGGAAGTGTACCCAAATTTGCGTGGAGGTAAAGTGTAAGACAATTTGGGAATACCCGCCTTGTACCCACCCGATTGGGATTTAAACCCTTTTATCTCCGTCATCGGAAGTATAGTATATTGCGTGAGTGACGCCTTAGACCAGTGTTTCTCAACGTGTGGTCCATGTCAGCCTATCAACTGGTTCCCAAGATCCAATGAAGTTTAATAACATGAATGATTTAAATAATGTTGATTACATATAATACAATCATTTGAAATGCAAGAAAATCAATATAATATATACACGCTATAATATATTTATTTCCCCGGTACACACAGGTTACATAGAAAATAATTTTTTTACAAAGTTAAAAATCAATTATTTATATAAGAATGAGGTTTATAGTATTATCAATAATAAAACTGCTATTAATGAGTAATCATTATAAATATAATATTATATCTGTTGTCTACATTTATATTCATGTAAATATATTCCAATAATGTAATCATATAAAAATAATGTTTTTTATACATACTTTGTACCGTCACCCCCTTCTGCTATCAGGAGAGATCAATTGGCTATCAAAGTGGTTCACCCCCTCTAGCTGACACGTGGAAGTTGTGTAGAGGCTCAATGGCAACAATGGTCACCCAGACTGCAAGACACATAGGCTGCGAGCGAATTAGGGGCTGGTTGAACTAAATGGAAAACGACAGACGTGTACTACAAAAACATTCAGCTTAACATGAAAGGTAACAACCCTCTATTGATAGACTAAGCGACGTCCCTATCTTAAAGGCTGTGTCATAGTGGAACAATGCAGGGTAAGATAAAATAAAAGTACGTAGTGTGTGTATTCTTAATAGCTATAATAATACTTGAAACGTAAATGTTTATAGATATTTTAAAATAAATAGTTAATCACGCTACATAATTTGTTTTGCCCCCTCATCCCAATAGAAAGGGTGGTTTCCTAATTTTTATCTCTCTTGAGTAATAGATTTAGTCAATTCTCCCTTTAAGAATATACTCTTGTGTATATTTAACTCCCCTGCCTCCCTCATCATAAAACCACCCACTTACACCCCGGAAATGTAGGCATACTCAACACATTAAGGGAGGGATTTGCTTTTCATTCGTAACAAAAATATTTCCCAAAATTATTTCAATTTTAATAGTGTTCCCTTTTACAGCTTCTAAATTATCTCTCACTTTAGTTATCATCACAAGCAACTCCTCATCCTCCTCTTGTCCAAAAAAAAAATCACCGCCAACCTTCTTCTATTTTTAAGAGTTGCCTCATATTTTATTTGATTTCTCTTCTCTTCATTGTGTTCTGCAAGACAGCAGCGCTTTTCATTTCGCATTTATCACATTTCGCTTTAATGAAAACCAATTCATCTTCCCCTGCGATTGTTTATCTTCAGTATTATCTTTGTCTTAATGAGTTTTACTCCCTCCCCCTTCCCAGTGTCTTTTCTATCCTTTCTTCTCCCTTCCCAAAATCCGATTCTCTAACTTCACTGCTAGTATTTATACGGTTCTTGCACTGTCTTCCTCTCAACTTCTCTAACCCCCTTCCCACGCAGTGCTTCTCTACTAGTCGTCACCACTTCCGAGCCACGTGACGCCTGTTACGTCGACGCGTAGTAGCGCCTTGCTTCTTAACAATACTCTTTACGTAACACAAATATCTAACTATACCTACTGGTAGAAGGAATTATATAAAATATATTTTATTTCTTTTAGATTTTTTGTTGCTTATTCATTTAAAGACGTTAATATATTCTCACCTTACTTATACAATTTTGAGATGAAGAGCTTACATTTCAGTGTCTTCTCAAGACTATATCAATAGCTTTGCGTGTTAAGATTCCGATTGGTAATTAACAAAGAATAACTTAGACGAATATGTTTATTCATATTTGTTTGACATGTAAGGTATTATTAAAAGTTGAAAATAGTATTGAATAAATTTTATGAATAAATAATACATCTTAACTCAACTATATCATAAGAAAGCTAGAAGCAGGAAATTTATTGTATGTAAAAATTAATTTAATGTGTTTAAAAATAATAATTATAAAGTAGATTCAACGTTTTTTTTAAATAATCAATTTTTGATGTGTTTGAACAAACGTTTTAAAGATAAAATTCTTTTAAAGTATGCATGCTTGGCATATCATTATTTTAGGGTTATCTTTTTTTTAATGTAAAAAATTAATATTATTCGCATAAGAGGTAAAATAATTCATAAAGCTAAATTCATAAGTATTCGTACATTTAAAATAGGATGTGTAGTCTTACAGGTAGTAGGCCTACAGTACCTAATAGAATTGGTGAAAATGATGATTTCAAAATTCTGGAGAAAGAAGTATGGGGACATTTTAGGTAAACATGAGGGGTCTGTAGTCGTAAAAATGTTAAGATAATATTGTATAACGTGCTACTCTCGAAATAGAATGGTTTGCAGGCAACAAGGATATCCAGGTTTTAATTTTTGTTGGATGTATTGAGGGTTATTTTTCCTAAAAGTTTTACCACATTCTCTCTAATAAAATTAGAGTGGACTGCCTAAACGTTAGATTTATGTAATCCCTACACTATTAGCGTAAATACTTACGTAGCTTGAAAGTACATTAAAACGCGGCGCCAAATATACAAAGCATAATCATACGTCGAAATGCCACGAGATGGATCAATGTATGGATAATAGATAGTTAGCGCCATTTGTAAGAATTTGTAGGTGTCATTGCTTGCGTCAGCCACGATACTACGTCACCCAGTACACAGCAGTTAGGCTAAGGCCACACAAGCGATTTTTCCCGCCCAGACCTAAGCTACAAATGTCGCGGCTGCAAAAGTCGAACAGGGGATGCTAGACGGAGCGATTAGGCTAAGGCCACACGAGCGATTTTTCCCGCTGCGTTGAA
>CABFOW010010551.1:0-10227 GCA_902141385.1 Timema californicum
ATGTAGATAGATACCTGCAAGGAACTATAAATAGCCAACCTGAGACTACTGTGTGAGAGGAATGTAGATAGATACCTGCAAGAAACTATAAATAGCCAACCTGAGACTACTGTGTGAGCGCACCTTGCAGGGTGAAGGGCATCTGTTATTTCCAGCGATGATCCGGATGGCCAGTTTTGGGTCATGCGATCATGGCTGTGTTCTGATTGGTTGCAGGGCATGGTTTCAAAACCAACCATTTTGTAAATCAAGAGCGTCTATTATTATAATAATTGAATTAAACTATAAGCATTGTCTGCAATTATCAATTATCAAGTGAACTTATCACTTGATTACGCGTATTTCCTCTATACGATCAACCAAAGTAACGTGCCGAGATTATTATATGTAATTTCTTGTTAACACACACATACACATGTATATATATATATATATATATATATATATGTATAATGGTACAACATTAACAAAAAATTTAAATGTGGATATAATGACTATTTTCTGAAATCATAAGGAAGGGCCAAGTGATGAGACTGTTACAAGTTTCGCTCTCTTGGTTTGAACGATTTAGAATTGCCTTGTTCATGTTGTCAAAAGATCATTGAACAAGTTTTATATCAATCACAGAATTATAATTACGAGTCATGTGTAGTTAAATAATAGAAACCACTATTTTGAAACATGAGTGTAATAGATCCACTTTTATATCACCACGAACTCCCGTTATAGGCAAACAAGACTAAATGAGCTTGACCACTGTCATTGATCTTTACAAGTTATTTAAATCATTGTAAGACAAGCCTTACAAATGAACATGTTGTTTATTTACGCTCTCGACCCATTTATAACTATACACATAGCCTAATATCGTTTATCGCGGTACTTTTAATAAGTCAGAATATTACACTTGTTCTCAAAGACTAAACGATATGATATGATATATGCTTGTATTTGTGGATAATATCTTCATGATTTGTAATAAACGATGTGATCCCTGTAAAACATGACCAATGAAAGCGGATAGCAGCAAACTGTATTATTGTTGCACGTATTGATTCGAGGGTGTTAGCTGATGTGACCTGCTGGTTATCGTGAAATCACGACTATCCCAATAATAGTTTAGTGCACAATATGAGACATATTACTACCAAGCAATTTACTAATGTCAATATTTATCCAAAATAGTATCCATATATATTCGGCCACAAGTACTAGAGATGAATTAAAACGAAACAATTTAACAGTTTACAGACACTGTTTTTTGTTACGATTTTTTAATAAACTAGAAAATTGAATTTACGGTCATTTTTATGTGCTTTCAAAGTAAGTTAACAGATTTAATAAACCGTAAATATTAAAATGACTAGGAATACAGAAACGCAGTTTGCTTATATAATACAATATGTAAATTAAAAGTTATCATATGGTGGTTGTTGTAAAGACTTTCCTCGTCCACAAAACTAGCTATTGACAATTTTTCTAGTTAAATTATTTAACTCCTATACAAATGAGTTGACTATAAATGTACTAACTAAAAGCAGCGATGCATACTCAATAAGAGATCTCAATTTAAGGAATGATAAACAAAACTAAAATTTGATATAATTATATTTTAAGCGTTTTATAGCAAATTTTAGACTATCTATTATTTAGTTCCATATATATATATATATATATATATACATAAACATATGCAATTAAACTCTAATGCCTGTCTGTTTCATTCAAATTTTTGCAACGTTTGTATTTTTTCTGGGAAGAATAAATAAAAAAAACTAAATAATCAATTTTTATAATTTCTGTTTGTTTATTTTCAGTAAACTCAAAAGTACTCATCGGATCGAGACGGGACATTTTCCCGGGAACAGCGTAAGCTGTATAGTATCGCATGATCTCATCAGAGAGTGAATCGGTTTCAAATAAACCGGGCGTTGGTAATTAGCAAACGTCGTGGTTGGATGGCATGAGTAAAATGTATGTCACGTGATTCAAGGGGGAGGAGGAACGGGTGAGTTCGTGTTTCTTCTGGAATCTTTGTAAATGCATAAACAGCTGCTCACGTCTAGTTTTAATTGGGCATGAGTCGGCTCTACAAACAATATGGTACTAAATCTAAATCTAAATTTTGTTTGGTGTGATAGGGTGCTTGCTATAGAATGATTATTTCAATTTACTTTATTTTTGTGTGCTAGATAGTAAATATAAACTATTTATTTTGGTGTAACATTGCAACATGCCAGTGTTAGCGAGTTTGCATTAATTTTGTGTCTTAAATTTATGAATTTTTCCGGTTATTTTAAGGTTTTACGTGTAAATTAGGCTTAGCCTATTTAGTTTGATTTCTTAGAAATCTGAAAAAAAAAATCGTGTCCATAATGGGAGCGCAGCGATGGGCAAATACTAGTTTTCTAATAACAAAGGTAGGGCAACTGTAAGAACATTAAATTAATTTAATATACTAATTTACTAAGTTGTTATGATTGTAAAATTAAGGTAGAAATATGTGAAAAGAGGAAAGCAAAAAAAAAACTTTCATCAAATGTGTTGTGAGCTAAGCACGTAACAAAGCTTACAAGAACGGTATCTCCAAAATATTTAAACTCTGTCATATTTCTTTTACTTCCGGTTTGAATGGTATCTGCGACAATATGAAACTGTCCCAGTATAGGAAACTCTATCATAAGCTTTCAAAAATAATTTTTCGCAGTTTGTTACACACTCACCCACAGAGGCTACAAATATATTCGCATGCTGTTGTAATATCCCCGGTATATATTGTCTTAAGGGGGTATGTGTCATGCAACCAATATATAATACCATCCTAGTTCTTTAAGTTTTACTCTACCCGCTTCGGTGGCTGAGTTACTCTCGCACTGTACTATACTGCCTATGACGAGGAGACAGAGGTTCGAATCTCGGTTGGATGTATCGAGGGCGGTGTTTTTTTTTATAGAATATTGTTCCATTCCTCCTCCACGCGAATGCGGTTTCAATTCCTTCAAACATAACAATCTCAATCCTCAAAGCCATTTTCGTAATTAATACACAAGCGTATAGCCCAAACGGGTAGTAAGACACGGTACTAAAAGAAGATTCCACTCTATTTATTACTCAGTATACCCATATTCGATGCTGTTTGCGGGTATTTGCAGAAACCTATCCAATCTCAGAAACTGCAACCAACTGAACAGCAGGTGCAAAAGCATTGGAAAAGAAGCTAATTTGGATGTTATGACGGTAAAATTAAGGTATAAATGCGTGAAAACTAATATAACAACCTTTTGATTCAGGTTTTTAGTTTTTACTAAACATCTATAGATGATCGAAACTAACACATTAAGTTCTTCAATGTAACTAGATTTCTTGTGTTTATCAGGATCGGGCTGTCCACGTACTTGCCATAGTATCATAGGAATGAGGAGGGTAGAAACTTATATGAAATGTATATTCACTTGCGTGAAGAGAGCGGGATAAACACTTACCTCAGTGCACCCAACTTGAATTCGAACCCTAGTTTCTCCTCATCGGTAATACAGTATATTACGGAAGTAATTCTTTCAGCCAAACCGGCCAAACTCGTTTGATCATAAGGGCTACAATGAAAATTAAAAATACTAAGAGGGTCACATAAAAAAACTCTCACTTTCTTAAGTATATCTCAGTTTTCCATAACTATTTCTAAAAAATGTGTGTAAAAATTTAAGACTCGAGTTATTTTTCTCACACAAAAATTTGAAACATTTTATTTTAAGCAAGGGTGTGGATTTTAGGCCCTACAACTTGTATGGAAGTCGAGGTAATTGATGACAAATGCGTGTCCCCAAGCAATATTTGGTGTGTGATCCTTTTCATGGGAGAAAACCAATGTCCAAACATTGTGACGAATTTTGAAGCATCAATTAAAAAATATAATAGATTTAAAGCGAGCTCTGGTGAGTTAAGAATAACAATGATGTAAACCAGCCTCAAATTAATATATTCGCCCCAATAATGACCCATTTACAAAATCTTCATCATCATTATCCCAAATGGTGTATTTTATTTATAACCGTGTCTTACTACCCGTTCGGGTTAAACCAATAAGTATTAATGGATTTGGAATTGGGAAGATTGAATTTAGAAGAAGTGAACCTGCATTTAAGTGGAGGGATAGTGGAAAACCGTTTAGGAAAAACTACCCCCAGTTCACGCGAGCGAGATTCGAACCTCGATCTGCCCATCCTTAACAGTCCAGCTCAACATGACTAGCACGTTAGCTAACTGCACCACCGAGGTGGGTCTAAAATCATATTTATTTACATGAGAAATAACAAGCACTTTATAAAACTGCCCTGAAAGGCAATATCAGGCTAGAAACAGAAAGTTTTAGTTAAATACCAATCAGAAACGGTTCCTCAGATCTTGAATGAGTTGTGATAAATACTAGCAATGTTTTCTTTTACCAAAGATGCTGCACATAGCATTTATGAAGCACTTCAACCCACTCCTTAATTGTTTATTTTGAAACGCGTGGAAGATTTACATTTTTTCATAACTAGTTTCGGATCTTGTAGAGTGTAGGTCAATGCCAAAAATCTTAACAATCAACAAGACTGATTTTGGAGGAGGAAACTAACATTACTGAGCAACAAAAATAATAAGGCGATGTTTGTGAAGCACCAGTATTGCATTCAATAAATTACTCATGATATTTAAGTTGATTTCATTAAAAAAAACTATAATTAAAATTAGTATGGCCCACATTGGTGGTTATATGGTCTAACGCTTCAATCTCGTGTTAAACTGGGTTACCAGTGACGGGAATATAAGGGGATGAATACTTGTTGGCTGTACTGAGGGTTTTTTTCCCCCTAAATTGCTCCCACTTTCCACTCTCGCGAATTAGGGTGTATTTCCTTTGAATTTTACCTTCCCCAACCTTATCCCTCTAACAAAAGACCCAAACGCGTATAAAGGTACTTTACTCTAAGGGTTTGTTTCCCCTTAAATATGAAGATGTTGGGGGTGGGATGGGAAATGAAACGCATGAGCCAACACAGAGACGTTATGGAATATTCTGGCATGGCGACAAAGTGAAAATCATTCCTATTTTCCTTCTCAGTGTACACTATCCTCTTCATCCTCAACCCCCCCCCCTAAGTTTCCCAAAACCCCCCTGCTGCGTTTGGGTTTCTCGGCTCCAGCGCTCTTCTTACGCCGTCATCACACACATCTAGCAAGTCTCGGCAGGAAAAACATTCCAGACGATCCTCTGTGACAAAACGGGATATAGGACAACATGGCTGTTGAAACAATCATTTCACCAATATGACGGTCTGATAACTTGTTACAAACCGATTAAAGTAGGATTTCTACCGCAAGCTCACCACTAAGGGTTCGACCAGACTGACAAGCGCGCGATCGAGCGCGTGAGAGACTGGGTGGGCAAACTGGCGAGCGTGCGATTGAGCGTGTGATTAGCCGATAGCTCTCGATAGTTGTTGACAAGGAAGCAAAGGTTCGAATCTTGGCTCAGTGAACTGAGAGTGGTTTTTGACAAGTGATTTATTGTAGTGGTTTTCTCATCCTCCCTCCACGCTAATGATGATTCTTATTTGTAACGGCCTATTTTGATTATAATATTGAAGCAATTTAAAACACACACATATATATATATATATATATTTATGTATATACCTATATATATAAATATATATATATTTATGTATATACCTATATATATATATATATACCTATATATATATATATGTATAGTTTATGATCTTACCAACTAAATTAGGCCGTTAGTAGCAAGTGTGCCAAACCTATCGATAGTAATAAAAAATGTCAAAATGTGATGTTTTACTAAAACTCAATGAACCGACACACAATAATATTGACTTGCGCCTGTAAANATATATATAAGTATAGTTTATGATCTTACCAACTAAATTAGGCCGTTAGTAGCAAGTGTGCCAAACCTATCGATAGTAATAAAAAATGTCAAAATGTGATGTTTTACTAAAACTCAATGAACCGACACACAATAATATTGACTTGCGCCTGTAAACTAGACTGTACCGGGTCGAACGCGTGCTCTTGAAAATTAGAACCAGTTCTATATTTCAAGCGTGCGCTCTCGATCGCTCGCTCCAGTTTGGCCGTACCCTTTAAGTCGTAGGTCATTGACAAGTGTATTGAAATAGTCACCCACTTCGGTGGCGTAGTTAGCTAACGCGCTCTTTCGTGTTGATCTATACTGTCGAGGACGGGGAGATCGAGGTTCGAATCTCAGTCGAGTGAACTGGGGGTGGTTTTTCCTAAATGGTTTGCCACTCTTCTTCCACGCAAATGTGGGCTCACTTCCTCTAAATTCAACTTTCCCCATTCTTAACCAATTAGCGTAGTTATTACTTAAGCGTATAAACCGAACGGGTAATAAGACGTGGTGCTAAATGAAAAAAAAATGGCATTGCCTCTGGAATAAAATGCTAGCGGTAGTGACGTACAACCTTTGTACACCTTTACAACAATTTCAGTTTGTTATAGCCTTTTTACCTAAATATATTCATCCGGGGCTAGCAAGGTAATTAATGTAAAATGGGGTAAAAAGAGCAAAAGGCAAAAAATGGTAAAAGTAAAGCTAATCAAAAGGGCATAAAAATCAAAAGGGTAAAAATTTCAAAAGTTTATAAAAAGACCAAAATGTAAAATATGTGAAAAATAGGGCACAACTGAGCAAATCTGGCAAAAAAAGGGAAAAATTGAAACTAGATCAAGAATAAAAAATAAAAAATAAAAAGTCATAGCGATTAAAAGGGGTAAAAAAATAAGAAAAGTGAAAAAATGTAAAAGGCAAAAATAGGTAAAAAGGAGGAAAAGGGTAAACGAGGTTGAAAGGGTAAAGAGAGTAAAAATAGTAAAAAAGGTTGTTGGGTGTAAAACGTATAGGGTGAAAAGGGTAAAGGATTAAAATGGTAAAAAGTAAATATAATCAAAAAGAGCAATAAGACCAAAAGGGTAAAAAAAATTGTTAAAGAGACAAAAGGTAAATCATAAAAAAGTGTATTAATAATGTTTAAAAGCCGTAAAAGAAATGAAAATGGTAAAAAGATGTAAAAGCCGTAAAAGAGATAAAACGGAAAGAAATGTTAATAGGGTGGGAGGAGTAAATAAGGTAGAAAGGGCGAAAGGGGTAAAAAGGATCAAAAGATTATTTCCTTAGTTAAAGAGGGTTAAAAGGTTAAAAAAAAGTGTAAGCTGGGTAAAAAGTTTAAACGGGGTAAAAGTGACAAAAATAAATTTGTTTAAATTGGATTTAACTACAACCCTTTAACAACTATTTACTTATGTGACACTATTATTTCTTTTTACTAGCACTAACAGGCAAGAGTACAAAGTATTGTGTTCAGAGAAGTTATAACTGAATATTCAAAAGAAATGTCAGCTTTTAAAACATGTCCATTACATCTCTGTTTTGACATTGTCTATTAGTCAGCCTACTTTCACGTTATTGTATCACAATATAAACCAATAAATAATTAATATTTAAACATATTTAAAGTTTGATTACTTTTCTCTGTGGTTTATTTTATATACTAAAAATAAAAGAGCTACTTTGTAGATTCTCGGTGCAAAGAACAGTTACACCAGCTAGTTGAAAATAAAACAATAAAAGGATGTTGAGAGGATGGAAGAGGATATTCGCAAATTGTTTGCTATGTTTCCGATCATTCGATCAAATATACAATTAACTAGATACTTAATTGGGATAACAAAGACATTGAAGTGGTCCAATCAAAAATTCGTAGCTCGCATGAATGAGCCGACAAGGTAAATAAATTAGCGGTAGTGAACCATGAACCCAGTAATAGTTTCAATTAAGCATTTTAACATCGTTTAAGGTTAAAATAGACAAATAAAATGAGGTCCTTCTATATACAAGCTTTGTTTTCAGAAGAGCCGACCGTAACAGTAAGCCTATGTATATCGCCAGGATAAGCGAATGTAAAAAGAAAAATGTAAAATGCTGTTATTTTACGATTCCGTTGTTTTTGTTTGCGTTCGGCCACACTGATTAAAAAAATACTGCCTTGATATATTTGACCAAAAAAATCAATAACATAATTTTTCAAAATGTATTTATGTTACGATAGAGGTCACAGTGGAGGTCATGTTATGTAAATAATCCCTGTTACATTTTCTTATCCAAGCTTCGGAGAAAGATTTTTAAAAAGCCCATGCAAATTTAAGGATTATTTAGGGGATGACAATCCGATAACTTGATTAGTTGTGTTCCTGTAGACGGAATTTTTAATCCTGACTAGATTTATTTCATTCAGGTGATTTAAAATAAAAACTCTTCTTTTTAGAATATTTCAGTAAAATGATATTCCTTTTAATTACTCTACTCACAACTGCTGTAAATATTCAAAAATAATTTGAAACTCTAAGGAATACTCATATATTTCTTCTTTCTCTTATCTGAATAGTTTTATAGGTGGGTTATACGGTCCAAGGCGCCAAGTTCGCAATAGATTGCATAGCGAGTAACGGGAAGTTCATGGCTTAGATCTCAGTTGGTAGCACTATTCATGTGATATTTAGCTCTGGTTTTAACACCCCACTTCATACGTCCTGTATGGATGCACTTAGTATAAAACTACGTTCCTCATATCTATCCCTTAGGTTATGTCACTAATAATATTGATATTAAAACAAGCAAACAGGTTGGGATTCTACAATATTTGCTATATAATAATATTGTAATATTTTTTCCATCCATTCAAACAAAAACCTTAGCAAATTCTAAATGATAAAGAAAAGTATTATAAAATAATTATATATAATTTTAAAAAGTAAAAAAAAAGATGAATAAATTAGGTCAGTAATTAGTTGACATCTCGCCTGCTGTCAAAGAATGTTTTAAAACTCATAATACACGTTTTTCAATAATTTTACCGGTTGTTCTCTATGGTTGTGAAATGTTGTCTCTTACCTTACATAACAAAAACCAATTTAGGGTGTTCGAAAACAAGCTGCTTTGGAAGATGTTTGGTGTAAATGTGAATACTGGGGCATGGAGGAGGTAACATATTGATGAGTTATATACCCTGTACTAGTCACTATACATTGTTAGGAAAATCAAATTGATTACGTTAGGAAGGACATGCAGCACGAATGAAATACTCTAGAACCTTTTCAAGGTAATGACTGGCAAACCCAATGGGAAGAGACCATTAGGAAGACCTAGACGCAGATGGGAGGATTACGTTGGAATGGACATGAAAGAAATAGGGTGTAAGGGATAGGTGGCGTACTTTTGTGAGGCAATAAGCTTACGAGTTCCTAATGTCATAGAGTAAGTAAAATAAAAATAAAATTAATCATAGAAAAATACTAATATTTAATAAGTGAGTATTTAAAGAAAATAATGTCACAACATGACTTCAAAAGTATTCTGATACTCGATAGCTAACTTTTTTTATTATTATTAATTATCACAAATCAACAAAACCTAACCTTAAAGGTGTCCACAACATATTTTTCATGAATTTTTGAGATCCTTAAATATTTTCTACTAAAATACCGTCTTTAAATGTCTTTCAAAGTTACTTTTGCTATCATTGGAGATTTGTTTTTATTAGTGTGTGATTGAATGGTAAAAATATTTTATTTCTCATAATATGGCAGAAAAAAATCAATATATTTCCCCCTCTTTGCGTATTATTCCCAAGCTTATCAATAAAAAGTAAAAAATAAATGTGCTCATAAAATAAGATATTCCTCTTAATAATTAAATGTATTGATACTCTAGCAACCACTTCTAAAGCTTAGTTTGGGCTCTGTTTGCAAGCTATTGTTCTATGACGCGATCTTGGCTTTATCACTACCTTAGACCAGAACATAGGTCTTGGCCCAGATGGAATAAGAAATGAAGGGGGTCAACCCCATTCCCAGTCTTCCACAGACACCCAAAGAAACACCCCATTAAATTTATTAATATCTGCATGCTACCACCAAATAAATAGCATCAGTCAGGCAGCCTGAATGATATTATCAAGCAGCTCAGCACCTGTCAGACAGTCTGGATAATATTAACAAGCAGCTCAGCACCAGTCAGATAGTCTGGATGATATTAACAAGAAGCTCAGCATCAGTCAGATAGTCTGGATGATATTAACAAGAAGCTCAGCATCAGTCAGGCAGCCTGAATGATATTATCAAGCAGCTCAGCACCAGTCAGAC
>CABFOW010010552.1:0-10223 GCA_902141385.1 Timema californicum
ATTACACATTAGCGTAAGTGCGTATAACCCGAACGGGTAGTAAGATGCGGTGCTAATAATAATAATAATAATAATAATAATGTCTTACTGTGAATAATTTATCAAATAATCTGTACCGTATTTATATATGTTACAATTATACCACTTAATATAATAGTTCTGTACTATCCGTGGTTTCACGTGACCGTTGCAGATCTAGGAACGTATTACCCGCGGATATGTAGGTCCTACTGTAATTGAAATATTTGTTTGGATATATGTTGGATACAGAATACATTTGTTCCGTTGTATTGTACACGTGACTAGCGAAGCTCATCATATTCGTACATTTTGAAACATTAACACCTAGACACGTGAATCGAACCCGGGCCCTATTAACTTACCGAACCAATTATCTACCACTGAGCTATCTTGATCCTGAGGACAAATGCTGGTTAGGTCAGTTATAGAGCATTAGAACGCTACGTTAAGGGTTCCGTGCTCGAATCCCCCATCCTGGTGTTTTTTTTCTAATAGAAACATTGTTGTGTGGCTCGTACCGGTGGTCGGGTGGAATAAGGAGTTAGTCTTGTAGGGTATAGTTAATCGTTGATGAGGAGGTCGGGTCTTGAATAGCGACTAGGTGTGTATTAATATGAGTGGTTTTATAATCTCTCTACAGGCAAATGAGGACACATTTTTGAAATCCTACTTTACTCACACCGTATCTCATGTGGGTGGATAGCCCGGATGGGTGGTAGGGCGCGGTGAACACAAACACTCTCTCATACGCACACAAGGTGCTTGGATTTGAAGGGTAGGTCTACAAGGGGAAAGTGGTCCAGTCCCATTACAAGTATTTTCCAGAACAACAACATATAAATCCCAAACCTCACAAGGACCCCAACAAACCCTTTTATATCCCAAACCTCACAAAATACCCAGGAAACACTTTGATATATCAAACCTCACAAGGACCCCAGGAAACACTTTTATATCTCAAATCTCACAAGAGCCCCAGGAAACACTTTTATATCTAAAACCTCACAAGAACCCCAGGAAACACTTTTACATCTCAAACCTCGCAAGAACCCCAGGAAACACTTGTATATCTCAAATCTCACAAGAACCCCAGGAAACACTTTTATATCTAAAACCTCACAAGAACCCCAGGAAACACTTTTATATCTAAAACCTCGCAAGAACCCCAGGAAACACTTTTATATCTCAAACCTCACAAGAACCCCAGGAAACACTTTTATATCTCAAACCTCACAAGAACCCCAGGAAACACTTTTATATCTCAAACCTCACAAGAACCCCAGGAAACACTTTTATATCTCAAACCTCACAAGAACCCCAGGACAATCTTTTAATCAATTTAAATATGACAGAGACCTCTTTTAACCATAATATAAAGTATATTAGAAATGTCTCATGATTGTCTAACAGATGGCAGCACTGACTCAATTTAAATACGACAAAGACCTCTTTTAACCATAATATAAAGTATATTAGAAATGTCTCATGATTGTCTAACAGATGGCAGCACTGACTCTATTTAAATACGACAAAGACCTCTTTTAACCATAATATAAAGTGCATTATAAAGGTCTCATGATTGTGTAACAGATGGCAGCACTGACTCAATTTAAATACGACAGAGACCTCTTTTAACCATAATATAAAGTGAATTAGAAAGGTCTCATAATTGTCTAACAGATGGCAGCATTAGCTCAATTTGAGTTAAAATTGGACTTTCCCCCCTTTCCCTCTGTAACCTTAATTCGTAAGATTAAAAACAACATCTCAAAAGTTACAGTGATACTACTTTTTTCCCCCCAGGATATTGGTAAGCCTTAATCCGTGTCTAAATGGTTTAAGGTTGTTAATTACAGGTCTATGAGTCACTGATTGGACTCCAGAATGTTCTATTAAAGAGAAATAGGTCATACTATTTGTGTGCAGCTATTCCTGCTATATAGGTAGTATACACATAAGGGCTAGTATTATAAAGCAATATTGTAACTACGGTCCTGCGCTGGGATTGAAGTGGGACGTGAGAAGAATCCAATGTGTTTGCAGTTTTTATGGAAAAACCTTTTTTTTTTGTCAAAATAAATTAAATATTGCTTAGTATATACATAAAGCTTAATTTTCTCCACACGGTGATATCAACAGTTGTTGAATATCTGTCGAGGATGTCCTAGAATTTAATGACAACTTTTTATCTTCATTTAAAAATTGTATCATCTAATGGCGCCAAGCTCATGACAGACATTCAACAACTGTTGATATCACCGCACGAAGAAGTTCAAACTCTAGATTTCTACTGGAAATATATTTTATTAAGTTTAGCCAAAAAAAAAAAGGTGTTGCCATAAAAACTTCAAAAAACACTGTCCTTTTCTAGCGTTCCCTGCCACCTCACCTTAAGCCGCTAGAACAGATGAGTAGAAATTCCTAAGCGTATGGGTGTGTCTGTCCATCAGCAGGGGAACCAATAAGGGAGGAGGAAATACAAACGAGAGTAAAATTTTGTGTAGTGACCCCTTCTATTAAATTACATCGTTCAATTTACAAAGATCCATTCTACTACACTCCTATACCAGTTAGCTATTTTAGATTCCCGGGAATTTATCTCTTACTGATCAAACAAAATGCATGGATATTTGGAACTTTTTTCAAAGTGGAGAATCTCAACTTTCAAACTATGTTTATAAGTCTATATACACATATATGTATATTGTCATAAACAATAGCTTTGTTTTCATTCCATTAAACACCAAACTCCTTTACTGTTAAAGGTTTTTGTCAACATTTAACCTAAGGGCAGCATCTGATTGGTAATATCTCATTTAACCAGGAAGTCACCTTAAGGTCTATATTTTTACTGTTTTAAGAGCAAGTAACTTTTATGGTCGAAATAAATAAAACAATATGTCAGTAAATATGTTTAGCTTAATTTTCTACAGTTGGTAATAGCAACAGATGTTGAATATCTGCCGAGAGTGGAGTGGACTTTAAGAAGAACATTTCCTCGGCATTTTAAAAGCCTCTCTTCAGATTCCATAGTTATTATGACACATATTCAAGATCTGTTGATGTCACCATGTGTAGAAAATTTCACTTGACGTTCCTACCGAAGTTATACTTTATTTATTTTATCAAAACACTCAATAAAATAGGGGCCTTAGCTTGAATTGCCTAAAACATAACTTTAGGTTAATTTTTAAATAGCGTTAAGATATAGAAGTATCTGTTTATAGAAACTACACGTCAAGTGTTTCAATTAAAAATTTACTCCTAGACACAGTTTTAATAATAATTTACCGAGTGGAGCTGAGTCCTTTTTGAACTCGATTGTGCTATTTTCTATAAATATAATATACTATTTAATATAGTATACATTTGTTTCTAACTTAATCACCAAGGAAAAATATACGAGATATTTCAACTTGAAAGCCAAAGCGAACTGTTAAGACTGTAGTAATGATAATAACATGGAGGGAGCTCTACTGTTCACAGAACTACTAGTTTAATAGTTTCAGACAACGTTAATTTAAATCATAAAAAGGACAACAATATAAAATTATGTTCACGCACCCCTTCGGGTACGCCTACCTTAAGTTGAAAACCATTTCTTTAAATGACATCTCAAATTGTGATTTCCCGTTATCAATCCAGCCTTCTTCGTTTTTTAAATCCATAGTTGCGTCGCATATAAATAAACAAACAAATTAAAATCATTTTCTAATAAAGTCTATAATGCTATCCTATAATGCGTCAGTTTGAACCTTACGGTACGATCAGACGTAGTTGTGTTTTATTCGAACGTGTGCACCGATAGTTTCTATCCCCCTTTAGAGGTCCGACCAAATGAAGAGGTCTTCAATGTCATCTAAAACAACTTCCTAGAGGCGTCTGATGATCGCCTGGCTTGGGCGATGTCGCTGTATCCTCCATCCTAATCACCTCATTAAGAGTATTCTAAGATTCGCGGACAATAGATGTTGCCATTTTAAAGAGACTGTTAGAATTGCGAACAGAGAGTCGGCCATTGCGGGTCTAATGACCTTGAGGAAATCCCTAAAAATATGTATCTTCTTTACCTTTTAAGGCCGCATTGCACGTAGCAGGTTACAGCGCTAAAACATGGTCGTGTGATACACGTAAATTATCAGTGCGCGTATCAGAAATCTGGCATCGCAAATATCAAACGAAATTGATGTTTTCTGATCGGACGACAGCTTCCCGCGCTGCCAACTTATGGAATTTTGTAACGTGATTACACGAGCCTTGTCGAGGTAAAGGTTGATCGCTAGGTAGGTCTCTGGAATTACGTAGGTTAAAACTGGTTGAAATATTTCTGGGTAAAAAATCTCAAATTTTTGGTATGATCGAGCTCTTACAAAAAAAAAAAAAAAATTAGTGTGACACTTGTGGAGATACGACCTCTCTCAAAACAGTATCTCGCGTTTTGTCAATCGCTGAGGCACGATAGACAAATGTACTTGAAGGTGTCTTAATTCATACGTAGTTAGTTCCGGAAGTCATCTGCCTCTGATTCAGGTGAAATCGTCACAGCTTGTGAGAAAATGTTCCGTTTTAATACTAAATGTTGGCTCCGAAAACTTTTCTTTCTGCATTTTTCAACACCACGAGATTTCAAACTTCGGTTGTACCAGTATAATAAAAGCAAATCTTCATCCTATTTACCCGCCTCGGTGGCGTAGTCGGCTAACGCGTTTGTCGTGTTGAGCTGCTCGACTGCTGAGGACGGGTAGATCGAGGTTCGAATCTCGGTCGGGTGAACTGGGGGTGGTTTTTCACCAAATGGTTTTCCACTCTCCCTCCACGCAAATGCGGGTTCACTTCCTCTAATTAAACCTTCCCAATTCATAATCCATTAGAGTAATTAGCATTTAAAGCGTATAACCCGAACGGGTAGTAAGACGCGGTGCTAAATATTGTTATTAATATTCATCCTATTGTTGATGACGAGACATCTTGGTACAGGTTGAGCCAGCAAGAACAAGTGAGGGCTATAAAATACTTCTCCTCACCTGAGATACAAGGTGATCATTCATCGGAAACCAGCGCTGCAACCTTCTAGTGTAATGAGGCCTTTAGAACGGTGTCTATAAAACCTTTTCCCCAATAGCGGACCATTTGAGAATCGTTCGATGCAATACCGGACCACCCATCTTAATATACCACCCACCCGTCATTCGTCGAAGCAGGACATCATCTGATGAAAGTGTTTATCGAGCAGTAAAGACAGCATGTTTATATATATATTTGGTTAATAAACACATTTTACAGTCCAATCTTCATAAATAGAAACAATACTAAATCTACTTTCACTTCAAGTCATATGAGCTGTTACGTTTACTATATAATATTATTAATAATGTAGTAAATTTTGTATTGTCTCTTCCTGTGAACATTTGTCTGTACTTGTGAAACAAAGTTTAGCTCAATTGGTGGAACTAGCTAATGAATATTGTACTACTTTGATTTAATTTTAATAAGGAGAGAAACATATAGTATCTGGGAAAAATTATACGTACGTGGTAGCTCCAACCAGACGTCTTAAGAGCCCGTCTCACACCACAGATAACACCTAACTTAGGAAGGTAATACAACTAGAACCAGACGTCTTAAGAGCTCGTCTCACCCCACAGATAACACCTAACTAAGGTAGGTAATACAGCTAGAACCAGACGTCTTAAGAGCTCGTCTCACCCCACAGATAACACCTAGCTTAGGTAGGTAGTACAGCTAGAACCAGATGTCTTAAGAGCCCGTCTCACCCCACAAGATAACACCTAGCTTAGGTAGGTAATACAGCTAGAACCAGACGTCTTAAGAGCCTGTTTCACTCCACAGATAACACCTAACCTAGGTAGGTAATACAGCTCGAACCAGACGTCTTAAGAGCCTGTTTCACTCCACAGATAACACCTAGCTTAGGTATGTAATACAGCTAGAACCAGACGTTTTAAGAGCCTGTCTCCCCCACAGATAACACCTAGCTTAGGTAGGTAATACAGCTCGAACCAGGCGTCTTAAGAGCCCGTCTCACTCCACAGGTAACACATAACTTAGGTAGGTAATACAGCTAGAACCAGACGTCTTAAGAGCCCGTCTCACCCCACAGATAACACCTAACTTAGGTAGGTAATACAGCTAGAACCAGACGTCTTAAGAGCCCGTCTCACCCCACAGATAACACCTAACTTAGGTAGGTAATACAGCTAGAACCAGACGTCTTAAGAGCCCGTCTCACCCCACAGATAACACCTAACTAAGGTAGGTAATACAGCTAGAACCAGACGTCTTAATAGCCCGTCTCACCCCACATATAACACCTAGCTTAGGTTAGTAATACAGCTAGAACCAGACGTCTTAAGAGCCCTTCTCACTCCACAGATAACACCTAACTTAGGTAGGTAGCACAACCCGAATCAAACGTCGCATTATGGTGCTCGGACTTTTGTATTATACTTTAGAAATCAGTGGAATTTTAATACATCAAAATACTTTTATCAAATTTAAAATCATGCAAATTAAAAAAAAACTTTCTATATTTTAAAACATAAATATTAAACTGGTGCTAATTTCGCTGCCGTTAAATTAAGAATACAAGTAAATGCACTTAGACTTCTGGTTTGAATGAAGTCTTGTATTTAATTTCCCTGGTAATAAAAAAAAGTAATACAGGCTCTTAATTTACAGCTCCAAAGAGCACAAGCCTGATGAAGAAACCAAATACATTATATATGTTTTCCCCGCAGGTGAACGTAACAAAACATTGGTAAGAAACACTTTTCAGCGAGTAATATTGTCAGCTCTTGCCTAATCTGTCTGTTGTGAGGAATTTATGTTACGAATAATGCAGACGTGGACAATAGAGTTTCTCAAATGTTTGCAAAGTGTAAATCAAGAAGAATGATTGGATTGCGTAAAAGGTATATTTCCTTTGTTTGGTTCATTAGTAGTGTATGTATTCAAACAGAACAAACGCTGATGATGCTTGTGTTGGAAATAATGAATATTATATTCACAATTAGTCGCTCTGTTAGTGTGTACTAGTCGAGAATTATCATTCACTTGCCAAATGATTCATGGAACGTTGGTAAAGTTCAAAAAAATCAATCAAACTATCAGTGAGACTGAAAAATAATTAATCAGATGGTCAGTTGTACTGGCGAATAATTAATCAGATGGTCATTTGGACTGACGAATAATTAATCAAACAGTCATTTGGACTGACGAATAATTAATCAAACATTCATTTGGACTGACAAAGAATTTATCACAAGGCCAATTGGACTGAGAAATAATTAATCAGATTGTCATTTGGACTGACGAATAATTAATCAAACAGTCAGTTGGACTGACAAAGAATTTATCAAACAGTCAGTTGGACTGACAAAGAATTTATCACAAGGCCAATTGGACTGACAAATAATTAATCAGATGGCCAGTTGGACTGACGAATAATTAATCAAACAGTCAGTTGGACTGACAAAGAATTTATCACAAGGCCAATTGGACTTACAAATAATTAATCATATGGTCAGTGAGACTGACAAAGAATTTATAACATGGCCAATAGGACTGAAAAATAATTAATCCCGTGGTCAGTTACAATGACAAATAACTACTCGTATGCTCATAAGGACTGAGAAAAATTAATAACATGATCAGTGACCTTGAAAAAGAATTAATAACTTGGCCAACGAGACTGACAAAGAATTAATCACATGGTAGTTGTGACTGATAAATAGTTAGTCATGCAATCAATTTGAATGATAAATAGTTGATCACTTGGTCAGAGGGATTGTCAAAGAATAAATTATTGGCTTAGTGAGGTAGTCACACAATTAGACTAATAAAAAAAATAGTTCAGATACTATGATAGTCTACTTGAGGACAGCAAACCGGGGCTAGAACTACGATCCACCAATCATTGGGAGTACATTCTAGTGACGTCTAAAAGATTCGACCACCGAAGCGAGTAATAAATATGCTAATTTTTTTAAAATCCAAACCTGATAAAAAAAAGTGTAATTTAGCCATCAGTTCCTGACGTCGCTAGTATTTTGATCTAATGTTAGGTATCACGAATAATAAAAAATTTATGAACCTGTGGCTTAGACAGATAGAGGCTCTGATAGTCACTACCACAGTATATTAATTAAAAATCACCCGCCTCGGTGGCCGCATGTTCCAAGGCGTCACTCTCGCTATATACTACATTGCCGATGACCGGGAGATTGGCCTTCAATCCCAGTCGGGTGTACTGGGAATAGTTTTTTCCCTAAATGGTTCCCCACTCTTCCCCCACGCAAATACGGCTACACTTCCTATAACTATAACCTTCCTAATCCCTAAAACCATTAGTGTACCTAAACGGATAACCCGAACAGGTAGTAAGACGCGGTGCTTAGAAAATAAATCTACTTTTAAGTCCTCAGAATTGTTTAAGATCGGAACGGTGGCCTAGTGGTCTAGGGGGTAAGGTGTAGGACTTTTGTGTTGGGGGTCCTGGGTTCAATCCTCGGTCCCGGCATAGATTTATCTGATTACCAAACCCTTCCTTCACCTCTGGCAAGACATCTTGTGAATGTGAGGAATGCCAGGCCTCCACCGTGGTTCGGATCGCACGTTAAACTGTAGGTCCTCCATTTCATCTCACAATCACCCTACCATTACACATTAGCGTAAGTGCGTATAACCCGAACGGGTAGTAATAATAATTTAAGATCGGAAAAGTCATCGCTCGCCTGAGTTCACCAAAACGTAAAATAGCAATAACCTGTAGGTAAACAAAAGAGGTTATCTAACCTCGTCACGTAACTCTGTTCGACAACGCTAACCAAGCTAGTCAATATTCCCGGGCTGTCTCCCATGTAAATGTACCGGAATAATTTGTTTGAAACTGTCGCAATAGAAACGACCTCCTCGCATTAGCCATCGGAAATTACACGAACTATCAGAGCGACGCTCTCATTGTTACGTCGCAAGGTTACTACACCGGCGGGTTCAATACATCATCAGAACACCAGCCATAAGAGCTCTCAGTGTTCACGGAAACGTAGCTCAGTTGGTTTTATAACCCAAACAATGACACGCGTAACCAACCTCACATCCCCCCCCCACCACCACCACCCCAAGCCCCCTACCAACCCATACATTTTTTTTAATTACCGCGTCTTACTACCTGTTCAAGCTACTAGCATTTTTTTAGAGGTAATCTACCTGTATTTGAGTGAAAAGAAAGTGGAAAACCATTTAGGAAAAAAAAATCCTCAGTAGACTCGAGTGGGACTCAAACCCCGATCGCCCCTTCATAAACAGACAAATCTAACAGGGGAGTAATTGCTTTTAGACCGTTGAGCCGATAAAGAGGGCAATTTACTTCCAAAAATACATGTACAGTTAATTTAAATGTGGTAATGCTCCTGTGTATTAGAACCAAGGCCGTAATTGGGGAGGGGGGTTAGGGGGGGTGTTCAAACCCCCCAACATTTTATGAACAAAATATACATGGCTTTATTTATGGTTCAAACAATATCAAAATTAAGGCACAAGTACAAATTAGGGGGCTGTGTTACCATAAAAAAAACACTTCGGAGAGCTTCTAAAGTTGTTTGATATCTAGAATTTGGGGGATGTACCCACCAAACACCCCCCTCCCCCCCTGAAATCATTGGCTGGCTACGGCCTTGATTATATCTGTTTCTTAAGAGAATTATCAGAAATAAGTGGACAAAATAGTTGATCGGTTCTAAACATCCTTTTTCCTCGTTTGACGAGAGATTTGAGGATTTGTTTTTGATTGGTTAAATTCGTGGAAGGATACAAATATCTTTAGAACGACTGACTGGTTGCATAAAAACCAATTCTTACTACCCGTTTGGGTTATACGCTAATGTATTAACTACGCTTATGGTTTTAGGGATTAGAAAGGTCATATTTATATAAAGTGTACCCGCATTCGCGTGGAGGTAGAGTACATCAGACCGAGACTTGAACTTTGATCTCCCCGTCATCGGCAGTCTAGTCTACTGCGAGAGTAGCGCGTTACACCATACGGCCACCGAAGCGGGTCACTGGCTGTTAATTAATTATTAGGAAGGGAGCGGACTGAATGAAACTATTTTCACTTAAAGTTAAAAGAAAAATAGAAACTAATTTCGTACCAAATTATTTAACATGAATAGTATGATAAA
>CABFOW010010553.1:0-10222 GCA_902141385.1 Timema californicum
ATTTTCTTAGAAACGTCATCTGCATGTGAGGCCCAATCAAATTTTAAAAACCAATCAAACCAATAAGAGCACATGCACTTAAAAATTTAGATCAAACGGATATCTGCGTTTACTGTTATGAGAATATTTTAAATAACTCGTTAAATAGAGAGCGTGTGGGTGATTTTTATTCGGTTTTGATTTTTTACACTATAAAACACAATAATGAGAGATAATACATCTTATTAGTAATCTAACAGATTTATTTACCACCTCTAAAATATAAACTTTGTTAAAATCAGCATTATGAGTCAACTTACATTTCCAAAATCATGTGAATTTCTGAGCCTCACAATCAGATTTTTATTTTTATTTTATGAAAAAGTGTGATTCAATATTTTGTTATATAAGATCATAAACAAAGCTAATATGGTAGATTGGCTCACTCAATTTTTGTAGACTATTTCCCTGTTCAGGTTATACGCATATGTACAAATTACATTAATATGTTAAGGATGAGGAAGGTTCAATTTAAAGAAAGTGTTCCTCATTTGTGTGGCAGAAGAGTGAGAACCTAATTAGAAAAATCATTTAAATGTACATCCTACTGGAATTGGAACCAGAATATCTCTGTTATTGACAGTCTATTATGCCAATTACACCTTGAGTTTTGACCATGCAGACAAAGATGCATGTGGTTCATTACTATCAGTGTGAAATGTTGGATACATATTATTTCATCAGAGGGTTTTCCAGCTTTGCATAAGTTAATGCTTGTGTATTCTCTAAGCTAGGGTTATCGGAAAGAACACAGGCTGACCGAACTTTCATATGATTGTGTTCAGTAAAATTCACATATATGGTCGCGATCGGTACTGAACAGTTACGGATACATTAGGTAAAACATGTGAGAAACACAACGAATCAGAATCAGATGTGATAAGCTTAGGCCAATGAGGATGATAGAGTTCAAACCATGGTAAAAAGGGGTAGGGAAGCTGAAGAAAAAGTAAAGTTGTCGATACTTTTCTGGGGGGAAGTGCATTGGGTATGATCTTTTTTATCACTGCGTTTTATTACCGGATTCAGATTATACGCATATTTACCAATTATAATCATAAATTAAGGATGAGGATGGTTGAATTTAGAGGAAGTGTGTCCGAATTTTCGTGGAGAGATGGTGGGAAGCCATGTTAGAAAAAACACCCTCAGTACACATAACTAGTATTCAAACCCCAAATTCCCTGTCATTGACAGTCCAGTCTAACATGAGAGTGACGCCTTAGACTAAGCGTCCACCTAAGCAGCTTACCACTCACTATGATGAATGTTAGTAGGTGGATGAAAGATCTACAATTTTTGGTGAATTCATTTTTTGGGGATTCGTGAGACACACGGAACAATCCACCTCGGTGGTGTAGTTGGCTAACGCACTTGTCGTGTTGAGCTCGACTGCTGAGGACGGGGAGATCGAAGGTTCGAATCTCGGTCGGGTGAACTGGGGGTTGTTTTTCCTTAGTGGTTTTCCACTCTCCCTCCACGCAAATTTGGGTTCCTTCCTCTAATTAAACCTTCCCAATTACTAATCCATTAGCTTAATTAGTACCTAAAGTGTATAACATAAACTGGAAGTAAGACGGGGTGCTAAATAATAATAATAATAATGATAATAATAATAAATAATAACACATGGAACAAATGCACTATTACAACAGTTAAAAATTGATCGGAGACTGGGACTATTCTATAACTTCTGCCGTAACGGTTTTTCGACGGGCCACTCCATTATAAGATGAATTAAAACCCCACGCAATGTAAAAAGGAAACAGCATTCCGCTGAACTCAGCCACGTCTTGGTGTTATATCCGGTCACATCCAAAGAAAATATAACAGTTCTAAACACGTATATCCATTGATGACACGCTTAAAACTGACAATCGCCGGAGCAAAAGTGAAAGCGAATTGGCTTATAGTGGACACCTGGGAACCTCACCGAAGATTGTTTGGAAGCGTTATCTGTGTCGGTCACAATGAAAGAATCTAGTGTTCACTACTACTAGTTTGCTTGTGCGTATGTGTCGTATGTCTTCAAGTCGTTAGATAAAATTTGAGTATTATAGTTGTAGGTAGTCCAAATGAGCAGTAAGACTGAAACAGTGTGCATTAAAAATAAATATATCAAGTAGGATATATTAGAACTCTTACATTATATTAATACGATACATAAATTTTAAGCATAGTTTATTTTATGTGTTTTACAGTAATTAAACGTCATATTTGCTATAATAAATTTTTTATGTGTTTGACTTCATCTAAAGGAGTAAAAATGAGGCTATATAGAGTAAATGAGTAGGCAAATTCATTTTAAAAATAATAGGTAAGAGATAAGGATACATCAAATAATTTAACCGAGATTTGAGGCCTGAATTCTCCTAAACGATGATAAAGTATCATTTTAATTTGACCTTTTAGACCACTTCCAAATAGTCATATACTACATTCTATGAACAATCACGTTTAGACTAGTCTAGTCTAATAATAAAGAACCTAGATGGGTGTTCGGTAAGTTAGAACAATAATATATACTTAGTTGGAAAATGAATAATAAGCTTTAGTTATTTTCTAATTTAAATAAATATAATCATACTAAATTCATGTGTTTTTTTCAGGGTGTTAGAAAACTCCAAGAACAACTACCGAATTGTATTGGAACGTTTGAAGTACCTACTAAACATTTCAGTCATGTTGGTTTTTTAATAGCACAGAACGTCAAAGAACTAGTGTATGACCTAATTTTAAATATCATGAAAAACTATTGATAGAGCACTATACTAATTGTATCAATGCATTATTTATAAGTTGGTCTTATTCTAAATTTACAATTTCATTTAGTTTCTTTTAACGAGAGATGTTTTTTACTCAAATTGTATCAGATATTTATACTACAGCTTCCTTTTGTTTATTGGCATTTTTGGGCGCCATATTTCTAAAATCACTTGTTAGATCTATAGAAGATAGTTGCCGTTATACATCATACATTTGATAATAATGCATATTTTTATTTTATATTATTAAACAGTGTCAATAGATTATGTATTTGAAATGTAGCAGTAAAATACATTAAAGTGATAATATATTGTACAATAAGGTGGTGTATTATCAAATATACTGAAAATATAAATACAATAGTACTATAATGTAATGTACAAGGCATGATTCTTTCGATAGTAACTTTATTATTTTGAAGAGCAGCTCTTGCGATGCAATGGAATTTATCTGTCAAACGTACCTTTCTTTACATTAAATTAATTTATTTAAAAAATTAGGGCCAATATTGGAAAAGTGCCTTTTAGAAATTACAAACTTTTTTTTACTAAAATTGATAACATTATACAATATATTGATAGTGTTATTTTATAGGTATTTATAATGATGGCTATTGATTGATTGATTTTTAATTAATTTATAAAATGATCCATGACTCTAATATCATTCTAGTTGTCATATACAGATGACTCTTCATATAAAAATTGGACTATAATGAGTAATAATCAAATAGTCGAAGCTGTTATTTATGTGAGGACTACTCCACCTAGATATAATTTTCTGAAAATTGAAAAATGACACCTGAGCACGGGAATCTAACCCTGGGACCATTGACTTAGTCCACCATTGCTTTTACCATTGAGCTATCCAGGAACTATCCCGAAACAGGGTCATTCTTCATTCATATTTTATGGACAATACCTGGATAGAATAGTGGTTATAGCATTTGTGTATTAAGCCAAAGGTCCCGGGTTCTATTCCCGTGTCCAGGTGTCATTTTTCAATTTTCAAGTTGAGCCTGAGAGAGTATCCGGTGAATAGTGAAAAGTTGCAGGACTATAGGATAGAACGGAACTACGACTGATAGTTTGTTTAAGTATATTTACATGGCATGTGAATCACAACATTAGAGTGAAACACTCTCCATATAAGTCAATCCTAAAAGTCCTCTTGAGCATTGATTCACAGAATCTTCCTAAAGGTGTTGTAATTCCCGCGAAGTGAGNGAAGAAGACCGTCACAGCTGGTGTTCTCTAAGCTTGTAAGTGTCCCGTCCCATGTTCAGCGTGGATTACTAATGATGCCCTGGAGTGTTTATGGTACCACGACGTTCAGAACTCGACTACCCACATTGCGTCGACGAAGTTTTTCCCTCCCCCTTCACCTAAGGCCCTGACCATACTCAACAAGGGTGACCTGGTGGTCTAGGGGTAAGGTGTCAGACTTTTGTGCTGGCGGCCGGGGTTAAATCCTCGGTCCCGGCACAGATTTATCTGATTACCAAGGTTCGGATTCCACGTTAAACTGTAGGTCCTCCATTTCATCTCCCAAACACCCTTACATCATACATTAGCGTAAGTGCGTATGGGTAGTAAGACGCAGTGCTAATAATAATAATAATTAATATTATTATAATAATACATACTCAACTAGCTGGGGGGTGGGGGGAAACAGTATCATTATTAATATACACGAAAATATATGTGCAATAACCCACTAAATTATTCTAGCTTGATGGGTTGACCACAAATATAGTGTAGATTAGACCAATCTTGTTGGGAGAGGCTAACCATATGTACAATTTTTTTAATTATATTTAATATATCAGCTCAGCCTTGATATCATCCAGCATAAAAAGGATGTTTTTTCATAGCGTTTAGCTACCTATTAAAGTGGTATGGAAGAGGACGCGAGACAAACCTGAGATTTTTGCAGTTTTTTATGGCAAAACATTTTTTGTCCACTCCTAAACAAACATATAGTTAACATTTATTTACGTCATGATGACCTTAAAATAGTTTGATTATCTGTCAAGGTTGTCCTAGAATTTAATGACAACTTTTTATTTTTTAAAAAAAGTTTGTCCTCTAATGCAACTATTCTCATAATGTAGATTCAGGAATTGTTGATTTTTAACATGTGAAAAAAATTAAACTTTATAGTTACACTGGAATACTATTTAATTTAGTTTCGCAAAAAAAAATTTGCCATAAATTTGCAAAAACACTGGTCTCGCGTCATCTACCATCCTACCTTAAGGTTGCTGACATGTATGCTTATCAGGCTTATTTTCTATGAATGTAATATATTGAATTTCAGAGGTAATGTATCCACATTAACGTGGGTGTAGAGTTTAAATAAAAAATCTTTAATAAAGGGGGGATAAAAAGCCACTCAGTTTCTTACCCACGACCAGAATTTGAGCCCACATCTCTCTGACATCGGCAATCTTGTTTTATGTGAGAGTGACACGTTGTACCACGCAACCACCGATTTGGGTATGTAGGCTATTAAAACTCTTTGAGCAGTTCAGAGTAAAATACACGCTTTCTTTCTAATTGCAATTTGTTTAAAGGTTCCTTTGGTAAATTACAATTAAATGAATTAGGTTGATAGAAATCAAACTACAAAATTATTTGTAGTTCAAAATAGTTGGCAAATATAAATCTATTTTAAACAAAATCATGAAATGCTATTTTTAAAAATAATCTTTTTAGGAATCCGCTTTCAGCTAAATACCAGGCCTATTAAATTAATTTTAGTAGATAATGCTACCACTAAAATTATTTATAATGTAGAAAATTTAGTATAATCGCTCTTTGAATCAAATCGTTAAAGCAATTATTAAAATAGTATAATTTAAAGGAATCTTATATTTAATCTACCCCTACACAAATAAATCCCCGAATAAAAAGTTTTTTATGCCATTCCCTCCCAAAATGTACATTTAAAGATAATAATAATTTTAGAAATACTATATCTAATTTTTAAAAATTGCTAATTATCAACTACACTTAAACAGATTTTTCTCCCGAATAAATAACACTATGGCATTTGTCATGTTAAAGAAATTTTAGATGTAGATTTTAAAAAATCTTCTATATCTATTTAAAAAAATAATTTTAATTCAAAATATGCACTTGCCAGTTAGCTTCCCTTAATTTAAGGGCTACGGTCTAAATCAAAAAATCTATTGAGTTATATCCTTACTAAGTATACATATACAGTTTCAACCAAATCCTTTAACCATTTTGAAGATCAATGGTCAGGGACATTGAGACAGAAAGAATGGTCTTAGGGTTCACATAAAACGTAGGGAATTATAATAATCTCTGGTTTTATTTTATTCACGATTGCAATACTTTCTCTTTATTTGTAAAGTAAAAATACGACTGGTGTATACCAATGAGAAAATATTATGTTTGACATGAAACGAAAAGTAAACCATCCATTATTAAAAAAAACTCATTTTTTTGTTACTTTATATAGTAATTTTTGCATTATATTTTCCAAAAACTAAAATGCTAAATTTTAGATTTGTTGTATAATAAATAAAATGAAAATTAAATGGATTCTCAATTAATATAGTTATTTAATATTTCATTTAAATGACAAAAACCCTATCCAGCAGGGTATGAAAGCGCTTTGATACGCCTAATAATTCGAACAATATTAGCAGTACAATATCTAGATTCTCAAAACTAGAGCTCCGAAAATTTGATTTTTTTTTAATTTACCGGAATGATGACGATAAATAATTAATTTTCATTTCTGGCATGATATATTCTTTTTATAGTCTTAATTTAACCTTCAAAGAGTTCAAATTACAAATACACAAGGCATATTTCTTTTGCGTGGCAGGCTACGAAATGTTGTTCGTTAAGGTAGTATTTCTGTACACCTGAGACTAGTTTTGTAAAAAGGCTTAAGGCATTATGAATAAAGCATAGTTCACGGTCAGAGCTTATGATCAAAATACAAGTCATCAATTAAAAAAAGTGACTTAAGTATACAGATATCTCCTTTTTCCATTATTTCCAGAAACTCGCATTGGTGGGCCCGTTGACTTTACGCTAGATGCATTTGGTACTCATGTGATGGGCTATTTTGTGTTCAAATTTTGAATTTTTTCTTAAATAGTTTTTAATTTTTTTTCATGCAAATATGGGTATATTTCCCCTAAATTTGACCTTGATCATCTCTATACCAATCCTGTAATAAAATGCATGTTTATCCAAATGGATACTAAAAGGCGGTTTAATTATTTTCCATACAACCCTTATCAATAATCGCATGGTCTAATCAGAAGTCTTAAAACTCGTTGGATATATATATATATATATATTTATATCATTCAAAATATCTTACCTAAATATAAATAAATACATATCACTCAAAAGGTTTTACCTATATATAGGGTATATAAACTCCATTCACGGAAAGAATTACTTTCTGTAAGGTCGTTTTTCTTCCAATATCCTACTATATAATAGGTTTCTGTTATGGAAAAAGACCATTCAGAAAACAGTTCACGCGCTGAACAGACTTTAGGTAAAATCATTTGAGCGATTTTTCTATTATTGAGAATTTTATAATGAGAAAGTTTTNATATATATATATATATATATTTATATCATTCAAAATATCTTACCTAAATATAAATAAATACATATCACTCAAAAGGTTTTACCTATATATAGGGTATATAAACTCCATTCACGGAAAGAATTACTTTCTGTAAGGTCGTTTTTCTTCCAATATCCTACTATATAATAGGTTTCTGTTATGGAAAAAGACCATTCAGAAAACAGTTCACGCGCTGAACAGACTTTAGGTAAAATCATTTGAGCGATTTTTCTATTATTGAGAATTTTATAATGAGAAAGTTTTCTCAGGTTATTTTGTCGTAATGTCGTTTATCATTAAACATAATAATTAGATGAAGTACTTATCATAAACACAGGCGTGCACATAAACTAAAATTTCATTTTGATATGGCTTTGTTTTTTGTTTACGAATTGCTTAGTGTTTGAATACCGGAGTCAATGCGTTTTATGCTAGAGAAAGGTCTTGTTTAATCAGTTATTAATCTTTCTTAAAAAAAATCACTCTCTTTCTATGGAAATTCTGCTACATTTACTTTGTATTTTACATTTATCATCCCTACTTCAATATATTTCATAGGTAAAAACCTTGTAGGGATTTAATTTAAAATTGAACATTTTATAATGAATATATTCATATATAATAGATTTATAATAATATATATATTATTTTTCCTCTTAAAATGTTAAAAAGTCCCCTAACAATTGAAGTAAATAAGTAAATAATAATTAAAGGTTTTCATTTTATTATATTCTTTTCCATGCATAATAAAAAATAAAAAATAAACACTACATCAGAAAACATAGAAAATTGATGTCGCGTCCTGAAATCTCTCAGAATGAGCTGATCTGTACATTACGTAGATTCACAGACTATTTGTTCACAGGAATACTGAACAGATTCATTGTACACATACATATGATTGTATTGTATTCTTTGATTATTGATTTTGGTATCAATTGTTGTGTGAAAGTAAAATACTTGTTTACATTAGATACATCACATACATCAATTAATCTAGCAAACAATGAACCAATTGAGATGACACTGGAGGTAAAAGTGGTATAAAGTGCATTACTAAAATAACTGATAAAAATTTATTTAAATGGCAAAAAAATAATTTAATATTACTGATATAGCTTTATAAGATTTATTTGAATTTGTTTGAAAATCTATTTGTTTAGTATTTTATCTTTAGCACTATTTTTTAATTAATTATTTCTGTTTGGAGATCCAGTTTGATATGTTTATATTTATTTATTACTAGGGGAAACGTTATCAAAGTTGTCTCAATAGAACGGATTTACAGTGATGAGAAAATCCACTTTCGAATCTAGGCTAGGAATAATATGGATGGGTAAACAAATAATGAGATTTATTATTCTTGTTTTAGCATTTTCTCTCTAGGATAATATGGATTAAATTAATCTCCAGACTTTAGATAAAGTCATTGATATTTTCTGCAAATAATTAAATAACTAAAAAATTATGATAAAAAGTTTTGGAGAGCATAATTAATCAGTATACAAATGCTAAAATATCTTCATTCCCCTTCAAGCCCCTTTAATATGTAGTCTAACCATGTTACTCTAGTAACGCTTCTCTAATTTTTTTTTTGTAATTTTTCAAGTAATTAACATGAGTGAACTCACGTCGGAGGACTTCTGGAATAAACATCAAGCTAATATAAGTGTAAATTGTAAATTTAAAAAAAATAACATCTATTCACGGGAATCAAACCCTGGATATTTGGCTTAGCGCACCAATGCTCTATCAGTTAGCTATGAAGGCAACGTTATTTATTTTTTCGGCTAATATGAGCTATCATTGATACCACAGCCATATGTAACTAAGGGGATCGGCTTTTTTATTACGCTTGTAACCTGAAATTTGTACGTGAAAGCGTGCGTGATATATTAAATTTATGGTAATATATATTATAAATATTCTATAATAATTATTATCACTGTAATATCTAAGATGATTGCTGGAAAGGAGGGTGAGTGCGGCTCAAAGACTAGGAAGGGAATCCATTTGCAGTACAACTCTGTTGATAGACTAGGTTAGTATAAGAAATAATTCCGTCAATGTCAGCAGTGAGGACCAGCAAGCCCCCCTCCCCCTTTCCTTAAACAAGGTGAACCCCCAAAGTGGCCAAGGCCATTACGACATCATGGACCAAGCAAAGGATTTGATTGCTGTATAATTGATAAGTTGGAGTAGCAAAGCTTCTAGAATGTTATTCTGAAATCTGTTTATAATGTTTGTAGCGGGAAAGCTCTGTCCCAGTTTTCAAGTGCTGGTTGAGGGATTTAGCTGTCCGGGGCAATAGGTGACATAGTTCACCACAATGTAATTAGGGTATCTTGTCATAAATACTCTCAATCAAATGAGTTGTTGATACATTACTCCACTTTGGTTAATAAACCCTGATAAGAGTCGTAATTTAATATATTTTTATTAATAAAAAATTAGCGTTAGTTACGGCTTAGTTGAGAAATTTTGAGAGGAACAAGCATAAAGCATGAGCTTAAACAAATTCTGCTGCAATTAATAAAGTATTGCTTTCTTGCATGCGACGGAGAATATGGGGTCTAAATTATTTTTTAATGTGATTAGAGTGATTTTTGTTCAAAGTTTTGCCAAACTTACTGCACTCAAATAAGTGTAAATTCTCTCTAAATTATAGTTATACTCTCATACCGAAGACTGATATTAAAACGTTGTTTAGAAAAAAAACTGTGTGAACTACTGTACACTAATCTAGAGCAAGGCTGACAAACCGGACACGTGTTCCCAATTAATATTTTCT
>CABFOW010010554.1:0-10217 GCA_902141385.1 Timema californicum
TTAAAAATTAAAATCTTGTATTTAATACTTGAGAGGATCGGAGGGGATAGACAGGGTGTCAAATGAAGTCTTAAGAAGAGTGGGTGATAAAGAGAACCATGATGGATGCGATTATTCGGTGCAAAGCAAACATGATTGGGAAATCTCTTTAGGAGGAACTCTCCTCTGCATGGCGTCGTAGTTGTAAAAATTGAGGGAAAGAGGAGCTTAGGAAGGAGGAGGATTCAAATATTGGATGACTTGAAATAAATAAGAACATTCTTGTAGCCGAAGAAGGAAGCAAAGGACAAGAGAGTATTGGTGGTCTAAGTTCACTGACAAAAGGAATAGAGCCGTCGTAAGACACAGCACCGAATAATAACAATAATTATAGTAATAATAACAAACTACTTGGCAGCATAACAGTCCTACAGAGTTGCAGATGACTGTAGTAACTGATAGCTGACGATATTATTAATCGTTCATGTGTGGCTGACAATTCCAAAAAGTCCATCACAGCCTTAAACTATGAATGAATAATGACACTGAGCACGAGGGAATAACTTGACAGATCAATGGTAGAGCATTGGCATGCTAATCGTAAGCTCCCCGCTTCGATTCCTGTGTCCAGCTGTCATTTTTCAACTAATTTATATTAATTAATGGATGTTATGACTTTATATTTAGACGTTATGTAGCATTTATTGGCATAAAAGCTACTAAACAGTGAAAAATATACAAGACTGGTTTCTAATAATAACAATAATTTTAATAATAATAATCGCGAGTGAACTCACCATAGCCCCATTCAGCAGTGGCCCCTCCCAAGTATACTTCCCGCACCAACGCAACATGCCGCGAGAAAATCAACAACAGACTAAATGAGCGACCTGTGTGTATGCTCGAACTATGAATTATCATAAGGCATGCTAGGAAAGTATGACGTACATCCGTTAAAAGACGGTGATGTGTCCAAAAAACTGTTATTCTGAGTCCGTCCACAAGATGCTCGAATGTTCTACCTCCGTCTAGTTAACCCTTTCTCCTGTTCTTTGTTGTGTGTTAACCTCTGTTTTCACTACCCCTCTTCCCCCTTTTCAAGCCTGAATATGAGCGTATATAATGATGTAACTCTTGACTGGATACTGTCTCTGGACACATTTAGGTATCCTGGATAGTATAAAAGGTGCATAAATTCAATTTCGGCTGTTGTATTGAAAAATTATTTTTCGGCAAATTAATAGACCACAAAATTTATGGATTACGTAATACTTGAATCTTTTTTTTTTGTAAATTATGGCTTATAATCCTCATATTTATTTTAGTTTTTATTAATGGGAAATCCCCTTTTGGGTTTACATGTCACTATGTTTGTCAATGTAAACAAGACGACGTATCGTTCGAAAATCGATTATGGGTTAGTACTCATCTGGCGCGTGGCCATTGTTTGTAATCATTCTTAGGTTGTCAAGGTTACTATGATATCGACGTTCTAAACGTCAGGCTTGGACACTCGTCTTTTAAATTTGGTAGTATTTATGCCTATAGATAAACGTTTTGGAAATATCTTTTCAATATTATTAGCGACCTATAAGAATAGCACGTTCTTATATTTTCAATTTGTAAGGGTTATAAATCTCTCGAGTAACTAATTGTAAACTATGTCAAGGTGGTGGATATTCACCCGTAACTATGGACTATATATAGTGATATTGTTCAAGTTTAATCTATATTTATTTATATCAATAAGTATCTCCTGTTTATCTTATGCTATTTCTTAGCACTTCACGTTCATACTTGAAATCCCACACTGATAGTTGATGGCACGCTTGTCAGTCTGGCCGAACCCTAAAATGTATTTTAAATATGTTCTGGTATGTATTACAAGCTCAAAGACGATAAAATGATGTTTATTAATGTTAAATAAATAACCGATTTAACTATCAATGTATGAGTTTCGGTATTCATTTTTTTTCTTCACATAATGGGTTTTGATGTTAATTTTGGCTAATTTTAACACAATACAAATACATAAATTAGGCTATGTTTTCATTTTACTGCTTAATTTAGAGAATATGATATTTAAAAGTAATGTTTTGTGTACCCCATCTATATTTTCACATTCTTACAAAGACAGTAAGTTTACATAGTGATAATTCATTTTGAGTGAATGATATTTCAAAGTACCGTAATATTTGAGTACCACATCTACATTTTCACACTCTCTCTCTTTATCAGACCTTCTCACGTATCACACTCTCTTCCTCACAAACACATACACACACATTCTAAGTCTCTTCCCCCAGTATTTCTCTCTCTAACACATACACAAACTCTCACTCTCATTTTTTCATATAAGCAATAACACATTCAAACTCCCTCTCATTTTCACTATCACATTTTATCATTAAGTCTATTTTATATCTTATATATAGTTTGATAAGCCCGTTTCCGGTAAAGAGGAAATGACTGAACAGATTTTGACTAACGAACACTCATTTTAAAGATTAGGAAATCATGATGGTGGTAAAACTAGTGGCCTAAAACTAAAACCCAATTTTCCTGGTGAATTTTCCATATTTTCATTCTGTGTGGGCAGTGGTTCATCTGTACTATCATTCTTTGTCTACATCACTATGGAAACCATGATTTGGGTATAGCCGTATATTGGTAAATAAATTATTTGTCTTTGTTTAAAAATATCAGCTCAAGTAGTAATTGAGAAATTTGGTGCAATTAATAGATGGAGATCTGGTAAAAGGTTCGTTTTAATGTTCTCATCGGGGCGTGAAAGCGAAAAATATGTTTTTATTCAAATTACACACTGAAAAATAAATATCTAAGTAAAGTTGATAGCCTCTGACGAGTAAACTTTTAACTAAAGAGTGAGTGAGGTCTTATTATATAGATCCCTTCCCAATAAATAATTTAAAATACATTTTAGTGCAATAATCTGCACACATCACTGCAACGACCCACTTGTTATAATATAAAATGGTAGTTTATACGTTGTTAAGTACCATTAATAATATTCTAGTTTTACTTTAAACGCAAGAGCTTATTAAAGGCACACCCTAAAGTATAAAAAGGATGGCTTGGTATGTAATGCACCCAAATTAGCGTGGAACGAGGATGAAACATATCTATTGAAAATTCATTTTGAAAATTACTTAAGTGCACTAAGCCTGTATTCAAACCTTGATATCATATAAGTGGCGCTAAAGTGAAATATGCGATGAATTACTTAGACCACTCTTCTACCTATGCGGGTTTAGTAGACAGTTGATGTATATACATATTCTCCAATATTATAATTTTAACACCTGATAAAATACAAATGAAAACAGTTTTAAAAAATGAATGTATTCATAATAAGTTATGATCTCCATAGATAACTTAAAGTCAGAAATGTGTTAAATTACATTTTATTTTAATAGGTAATTAATTTGAAGTTCTCAATAATACATCAAAGTGTATAAAAAAATTATTTATTTAACTCCTTACAAAAAACTATATAGTTGTATATTTATATTTATTAGATAGCTGAAATATTCGAAGGTAGATAAAAATAAGTAGTTTAGTGAATAACATGGTCAAATACATATTTGTTTAGCTACAATGTAATCAATTCAATTCAATATTGATAATCTTTTATTAATGACAAATTAATAAAACAAACGCTAAATGTACATAATACAACATAGCTGGACAATGTGTGTTTATAAATGCATTTTAATTGACTGGATGGTTATCATAGTAAGTATTATTTTAAATTGCATACATGAGTATAATTGCATTTATAACATTTGAGTGCATCCTAAAGGCATTCAAACCTTTCAAAGTATCAAAATGGCAGTCCCATATTTAAAATAATCGTATGATACATGTTGTAACGGATTTATAAATGCTCTTATGGTTTATTGAGTTTATTTATTATGACCCTTCTTCCTTAGCAAATTAACGTTTTCGTGTATATTTAGTATTTATATACGGTAGTAGAGATATAATTGGCAGCTAGAAGAAGGTTATTCTTTCCAAACATTGTCTGGAAATATTATTAGAAGCATTTGATAACATTGTTTATCTAATTTATATTAGTTGAAAAATGACACCTGAACACGAAAATCACGGGTGTATTTTCAAAGTAATTTAAATTAATTTAATTGTTGTACTTTCTATGTAGACATTCCAGTAATTAAAATGATTTGAAACATTTGTGTTGATATTCAACACTTTTCATTGGTAACTAGTAACCTCGCACGGTGTTGTCCGTGACCCATCTACAGATTCAAAAAGAAAAGTGATCTCTGAAACGTTCTGACTTTCTATGTTTTCTCCTTGTAGATTCCATACATTTTTTTCCTGGGGAGGATGTGGCATATTTTTATCACAGTTATATCAGACACAGTAATTCTAAACCAGATTAACAATATTTTCTTCAAAAATTAGTTAAAAATAGCCTAATTAAAAAGCTAATTAAAAAATTAAGAATCCGGCTTTAAGGTGCATTCTTCTGTCCACCTATGTTAAAACATTTCAGATCTCTCCGCACCGTAGATTTGGCTGGGCATCACACACAAACAAACACACACACACACTTCCTTTTAACATTATAAATATGCATATTATAATTATTTCCGACTAGAATGACGTTAGTGGAGAAGCTTTACTTGCTGTCACTTACCTACTTTCCTACCGTAGATGGGCTATATACAGAACTGAAGACCTATAAAATTAAGTACTTACGTTATGATTAGTGCATTAACGGACGTAGTCGGTAATATTCGACTAAATTATGGTCGACAGAATTCAGGAGCGCCTGAGATTTATTTACCAATACGGTGGAGTTTGATTTTTTGTATATCTTCTGTGTGCTCATGCGAATTACTTTAACGTATATATTGCGTTTATAAGTAATTTACAGCTTTAATAAATATGATACTATTTTTATATATTAATGAAAATATTTATACAAAAATATTTATTTTAGAAAAAATAAAGAAGTGTATAAATCAAGAGCGTACAACATCATACATCGTAAAAAAAAGTTAAGAATAATTTTAAACGTGCATGAATATCCTTAAAATGATTTACCTTTCTCTCTTCAGACAAATTATCATTGAAAACTAATACTGAAGCTAAAACACCCAATTAATTATTATGAGAAGAAACACGATATTTTTAACTAAGTTAATAAAATGCTTTCTTATTTATAAACAAAAGCAAAACATACATTATTTATTTTAGTAGACTGTGGTTATATTTTAACTAAAATGTACAGTTTTGTGATAATGACCGTCCTTGCGTTTCGAACGCAATTAAAGCACGTATTTTTCATCTAAAATCTGAATGCACCTCATATACGTCATGCAAAACTTTTAAAAAAGATAGTAGCTATTTCTGCTGCTAACATTGATAACATATTAATATATTACTGTTATTATATTATCGGTATCAATGATATCTATAAAAAGTGGCAGCTGAACATAATAACAAGATGCTCGTTGCTATAACCTTACCTAATAAATATTTATTTAATCCCTCATGATATTCGCATTCATACAGTGCTTATTGTACCAATGACAGCTTAAGGCCCTCGCCAGTCAAAGGTGGCTGCGTTATCTGATGACTCGTGAGCTAAGAGCTTTCATAATAGCAGGCCCAACTCAGTTCCCGGCTAGCACGAGGTATGGGAGTATTAAATAAAACACCTACGATTTGCCAGAAATATGTGCAGTGCATTCGTATTTGAATTATTACTCGAAATTTTCCTCGGTGACGATGGGGGGACAAAGCGACAAATGTTCTTGTTGATAACTACAGTATGTCCTTATTATGACAGAAAGAAGAATTGTACACAGTGATTATCTGTGATGCCATTCTAAAATTTTCAAAAAAAGGTCTTTTAATGGCAGTTTTTATCCAAATATATTTGATATTTCAGCAATGTTCAGTATTTAGAACGTCTATTAAACCTTTATCTCCATTAACGTTTAATCATAAATGATCCATGTGCAATAATGTGGTGTAAATTTATCATTTCTAGCCGAATATATCACGGAGTTGATTGGAATCTGATGTGTGATCTTAATTGATCATACACATGTAGCTGAAGATTTCCACACGTTCATCACATACTCTGTCTTTAAAAAAATGAGTGAAGAATGATCCTGAGTATGGGTAGATTCCTGAATAGTGCAGTGGTAAGAATATTGGTTTAATAAACCAGATATCTCTGGTTTGATTCCCATGTCCAGGAATTATTTTTCAACTAATATCAATTCAATAAATTGCAGTCTCCGCTTTATGAACAGTGACGTAATTATGGCTTGGAAACCTATATGTTGATATCCATTGAATATCCATTTAACTGTTTTGACATAAGTCCCAGGGATTGGCAGCTAGAAAGACAGATCGACTATTACTTTTTTATGCCCTGGGGCACTTAAAACGTCAGGATCCATCAAAATCTTGAAAGAGAAAATTTTCACTATTAAACTACTTTCTCTTGACGATGCTCCTGCATAAACTTGGAGGTATAATCAGACATATTGATGGTAAAAATCTTGTTTGGTGTTACTATCCATAAGCTCTGATCTCACAGTCACTGGAAAACATCATTATATGAGACTTTTAGTAAAAACTCGTGCCGACTGATTGTTTTTAATGTCAAAACAAAAATGTATTTGCCTTGATTATAGTTTATTTTCTCACATTTTACCTCCCTAGGAAATCACGTTATTATTACCTGTTCGGCCAGGTTGTATCGAGTTTTGTACAGAGTCTCCCTCTTAACGAGATGAGTCCCGAAGAGAGGACAGATACAATTTTATTACCACCTGAGGCTTCATACAAAAAAGTCAGGTCTATTAAATAAAATAATTTTGAAAGGAGACAAAAGTTTGTTTAGAATGATACATTAAATTATAAGTTAGTCAATTCTACGGTCAAATGCTACATAAAATAATACATCCTAGCCTAAACTAACGAGAAAACGACAGATTTTAAATAGAGATTGAATGTTTCTAATAATATTATTGTAAATTATTTACTGACTTTATGGCTCTAGTAATAGAACTAAATATGTAGTTGAGACACGGTTGGAAGAACCTCAGTACCTATCTTACTGCTAATGATCCTGTTGTCACCAACGGCCTCAATTGAAAGGCATGTTAGTATAAACATCTGATATTTTGAGCAGTGAGTGAAATAACGAAAGTTACGAGTTTTGTTATGATAAATCAGTAAACAAGCGAACTAGTGGCGCTGACACGAAATAGAGGTGTCGACACAGGTCTAAATAGCAGGGTTCGGACCCTTTCGTGGCTGGTCGACTACGGAACATCATAACTAGGAGGTCACGCTGTGGGTCACGAGGCCTCGCAGGCTAAGTCGTCGGGGATGCCACTCAAGCCCAGGGAACCAGGGATGACGTTCGGGCAACGGACCCTCCCAGCTTTCAGCCAGTCCATAGGTAAAACCTCATACCACCTCGTTTAGTCCCTCACTTCTTTATAACCACCAAGGTCTTCATTTTAACTTAACTCTAACATCACATATGTATTAGAATGATAGTAATAATGAACCTTTGTTTACCCAAGACTTGCGTCAATCACGAATCCGCCAGCAAATATCTATATCTGTCACCCGTAGCGGTGACACTAGAATAATCTTTCTGGGCGCAATTAGATTTTCCAGGTTTAGGTTATACAATATATACTAATAAGTGCACTAATGAGTTGTGGATGGGGAAGGTTGAATTAACATTAGGTGTAACCACAATTACGTGGAGGGAGAGTGAAAAACACTTTTGAAAAAATAACCTCTTATCAAACCCCACTGGGATTAAAACCTCGATACCCCCTTTCTTCGGCAGTCCAGTATATTGTAAGAGTGACATCTTAGACCATTTTCTCTCGAGAGTAATTAGGACTTGATCCATACTTTCACTAAGTGGTGATATTATTTCATTTTGGTTGGAGAAAAAAAAAGTCTAGTTGATCCTGCTTGATGCCCTGAATGTTAAGGGATGAAGGGAAGAGGCAGGTAATGGTAACCGTGGTCTGTTCAGTGGCTTTAGCTGACCCTACCCCTTCCACCCACGCCCCAACCACATTTCCGTTTCCTCTTGAACCTAAACCACCGCTCACCTATTACCCATGTCCAACCTTTTGCCACAAATGACTCTAAGCTACCTCATGCAAACGTTTTTAATTAGAGGTAATTAGATCTGGATAAGATTCCGCATTAAATTACTATGCATATATATATATAATACAAAAAGATCTACCCTCTCATTATTACGGATAATTATTTAGAAAGCGACGGTATATTCTCCTCTGTAGAATATTTGAAAAGGATTGGATAATTAATTCTGAGCCACTTAACTTTTTCTCTTCAATTTTACCATTTAATTTAAACAGCCATCCTCGTTTATTCGTTCTCTTTTACCGATATAAATATCGGTACATTATTAGTCGTGATTCGATGATTTTATATATTTTTATTTCAACCTTAACCAATTTTATTCTTTGAGCCTGGTCTAAATGATGAATATCAAACGAATATTTTTCAAATGTATTCATAAACATGGTTTTTTCATTTCAAAATAGTTATCCTCACTGCTATACTTGCTTTATGTGGTACTTAAGGAGGTATGTATGTTAAAAGTACATCTAAGATAAGATAAATATTTTTTAAATAATGTATGTCTACATTCGTATAAAAAAGGGCATTGAAATGGGTGAAAATAATATCTGAAAAACCACTCCAGTTAAACCTTCTGTAAAATGAACCTCCTAAGCCTCATAATCGCACCTACAACCCCCCACCCCATCCCCACCCAAACGAATGAAGGTAAAAGCACAACTAGTTGTCAAGATTGATCAGCCAGTGTTTCTTTTAGCAACTTGTTTTACTATCCGTCACTTCCATTAGCTTAATATAATCCAGGGATTTCCAACCTAGGGATCACGATCCCATTTAACATTCATATTTTTGAAAAAAATAGATAGGCCCTAAAATATTATTTCAGAAAATAAATTTATTATGATTTGAAAAACATTGTGATCTTTAAAAAAATTCTGGAATGGTGACTTTTCCTGTGAATTTCTTTTATAAATTATAAATAACAATTCCAAGTCGAATTCCACGATATCCATGAAAAGTATTCATTTTGAAAATAAATTGCGGAGAATACTAAACCAAATATATTTACCGAAAAGTATTTTATTTGTTTTAAAACTATCTTTTTTTCTTTTATATATTTTTTGTTTTAACACTGGCATTAAGGTTGAAATGTAAATGATGCTGGAAAAGGTAAGTGGTTTTGTAGTTTTTAATGTATCGGTAGCAAATTTTTTGGTCAAAAATAAAGTATTGTTCTAATAAAAACAAATATATCAAACTCCCTTGGAAACACAACTTTTGGATGCCCTTTTAGATGAGAAATAAAGGTAATTAATTTGACCAGCCTCTGGTATAGTGGTCGGCACCCCTGGTTACTAAAATATAACTACCGGATTTGATTCCCGGTGGGGGACTTACTGCATCGCTAACGGTCAAATATGCCATACGCTTGAAATAATGTCCCTTACATGTGAGCTATAAAAGACACTCAACGTGTGTGAGCTATAAATAGTTAAATAAATGTGGAAAAATATTTATTTAAATATACAGAAATACGACTTTTCTCCTAGTCTTCTCTTAACTAAAGAATATATTAAGGGTTTGTTGCACGGTCATCATATTTATTATTAAATCACTGGATTACCAGTTAGTCCTCCTCGGTAGTAAAGTGCTGGCCTCAGGACCCAATATTCGTGGGTTCAAACTCAACCGGGGTTGAAGGCAATAAAATTCCCTGGCACAACTTCCTTCGGAGGGGAATTAAAGCCACTAGTCTCGTGTCAATTGTAGCATGTAAAATAACCCTGGAAGGAATGTAAAATACCTTTTCTGGCAAAATTGGTTGGTTATTTTGCTCTCGCTCACAGTAATTATTGTGCGTTGATTTAATCGGCCAGTAAAAAATGTGCACATTAAATACCTCAAAATATATATATATTTCCAATTGACTTGGTCATAACAAATAAAAGTTTCGGGTTACAACAAAGTTATTTATTAAGGCTCAACATTTTTGATCACCTTACCATAGATTTGACCAATCAAATAAAACAAATATGACAACACTGTAAAAACACTGTATTTGTAAAATCTGATTGGGAAATGACCAAAAG
>CABFOW010010555.1:0-10216 GCA_902141385.1 Timema californicum
AGTAGTGGTGGTGGTAGTAGCGGTGGTGGTGGTAGTAGCAGTAGTGGTCGTGGTAGTGGTGGTGGTGGTAGTAGCAGTGGTAGTGGTGGTGGTAGTAGTAGTAGTAGTGGTGGTAGTAGTGGTAGCAGTGGTGGCGGTAGCGGTAGCAGCACCATCACTTGTGAAATGAAACTGATAGTAGCAGTAGTCTTTTCCGATATTTCATTAAGTCAATTTGACCTTTTTTGTGCATACTTAAATCCAGATCAAATTTCTCGCGTTGATACTTCTTACCTGCTTCTGAAAAAAAAAAGACTTCTACCGAAGGGAAGTCAAAGTTTAGATACATACGAACAGGCGTTCTAGTATTTAGTTCTACCACTAGTAATGATTATTAATTTATTTTCAAACATGGGCCAGTCAGTATATAATAGTAATGTGCTCACTATCGTCTTTCTCCAAATGAGACGCTTGGAGTCAAGAGTTTACACAAATGAAACTGAAAACTAAACTACACACCTGTTCGGAATCCTGAAATGCGCATGAGCGACATAGTTTGTCAACGCTCATTGAGACGCGTAGTTTGTCAACGCTCATTGAGACGCGACCGTTTATCACCACTCTAGTGTTTGGTTACAGTTTACAGATTTGTTACTGAGGTACTAAGTAAAATATAACTATTTAACTGTGACAGTCACCTTGTTTCTGGGTTAAGGATAGTCTATACCCCACTCCCAAGATTTTTTTTAGTGCAGAATTTTCCTTTATCACTAAATATTCAATACTACATTACTATATTTTCGTTTGACTGAATCCTTGTCAGCTTGTAGATTTTCTAAGTCAGAAAATACGATTTTGTAAATAAAAAACTGGTTGGTTGTATTCACAATCTTTGGGGAAGGGGCTGCTTCGTAATTTAGGTATTTGGTAACATTTAATAAAATTTTGGTGACCTGGTGGAACTTATGTGCTGGGGGTCCGTGGTTTAACCCTCGGTCCCGGCACAGATTTATCTGCTTGCCAAACCCTCCCTTCACCTATGACAAGACGTGTATTAATCACAACTTGTGAGTGTGTGGAATGCCAGGCCTCCACCGTGGTTCGGATTCCACGTTAAGCTGTAGGCCCTCGATTTCATCTCACCATCACCCTACCATAACACATTAGAGTGAGTGCGTATAACCCGAACGGGTGGTAAAACGTGGTGCTAATAATAACAACAAAATGTCACGCACGTACTTCTACTAACATGTATGATTTTTTTACAGGTATGTGTACTTATATTAAACTCCGAATTGTTCGTACACCGCCTATAGCCAAAGTGTGCAGGGTTTACGCTACTCGCACATTGGAACCGACTTCGTTGGACTGTAGGTCGCACGTGGTCGCACGAGCACTCCTGACGTGAGACAAAAGACGGGAGTCCTCACACTAGAGGCGACTCAGTCGTCTGACTTAACACGTATTGTTCCGACCTGTGACCGGATCACAACAAGTTGGGATTTTTCGTTGAAGTCGTACGACCTGAATAGTCATTTCGCCTGTATTTTGGTTTTAAAATTTTCCACCGTGGTGAGCGAAAAGTGGTTAAGTCTCGTTTTCGAGAGGAAGTGCCTTTGGGATCAAAAAAGACGACCATTACTATTCAAGAGACGTCCAGAGAGATGCGTGGTATATTTGTTTGATCCACTCATTCCTCCTTCGACGTCTTCTTCATTACCAGATTAATAAATTATTTTCAAGGAAGTACAAATTGAGCGTTTATTTTTCACTTCTCACTCTAATTAGAAAAACCTCAAAATAATTCAGCACCCAACGACAAGGACAGATAGCATCTGAGGAAGTCGGTCTCACTGTGCGGAATCCAGTCGTACAACCAAGTCGCGTGTATTCGGGCATTCAACGAAGTTGTACGTAGTCGGTTCCAACGTACGAGTAGCCTTAGGTGAAAATGGAAATGGAGAGGGGGACCGACCAGCAAGCTCTCGCCGCGCTGTATCAGTTTCTGTTATCATGAGCTTATGTTATCTACTCATAATATAGTAAGATAACTATTGATTGTTCTGCACTACATTCCATTGAAACACTTGTTCAGTCTCGGGAGGGAAATGAACCCAAGGCTCGTATGAGAAGTGGTTGGAAAACACCACAACCATCATTTCATAATCGACCAAAAAAAAAGACCATCCACCTTTTCCGAAAGTTAGAGACCTTTTTTTTTGTAGCGCTGCGTCTTACTACCCTTTTGTGTTTACACGCCCATGTATTAGCTAAGCTAATGTTCAAGCGGTGAATATGGATGAACCTAGAAGAAGTGTACCCGCATTTACGTGGAGAAGACATTAGATAATGTGTAGGAAGAATCTCTCTCAAGACACCGTGTCAAAAAGTAATTAGATCTATTCCTAGTATTTTGTTATTGGTGATGTCCTAAATAAAGTATAGGTGGGAAGGGAAGAGGGGGAGGACTATGATAGATAAAGGTTTTGGGGGAGAGGCCCTCAATTTCCGGAAACCAATTGAGTATAGGGAGTTCTTCGAAACACTTTTTTAGCATTGGTTATTTAAAGGAGGCTCTCATTGCAAAATACTAAATGGTGTGAGCCATATCATAGCTCAATTTACTCTTCTCATACAAGGAAATAATGAAAAAGGAAATAGTGGTTAGCAGGATATGTTTTTTAAAATAAAATTGCATACTTATACATTGAAAAAATAACAAAAACTAATGAATTTTATATTATTTGTAGTAGAATAATATAGTCCAACTAGATCGTTTTTCACTTTTGGTGATAATACAATTGAATGACCATATAGGGTCCATACGAGTCATATTAAAAGAGTAACTGAATGGGGGATTTTCCTCTCCTAGTTTGCCCCAAACTTCGCCACTTTTACATACTGGGATGTACCCTGCAGCTCTTTACCTTTTGACAGATCGTGTCAGTTTGTATTGCAAAAATTTAAGTTTAGTAAATATTCGCTGACTCTACAATTTATTATCTTTTAAAAGGTTGCTATAGCTTTGTTTTTGTAGACTCGTCAAGAAATCTCCCGTGAGAAAGTGTCAGGTAACGTTTGTTTATTGATGCATGCATGATATGATAGTGTTCTTATCAGTCCGAGAACTGGCTGGCCCTTCAAATCTGCTGATAGCATTATACTCACGCTCCGACACCTGTCCTGTCCTGTTTGCTAGCCTAGGGTATCGGGTTTGATTACAATTATCGTTTATTAAAATGCGGGGTATTCCCTTAATGGGGCCGGCATGTGTATTTTAAAGTGGAGTTAGTTTATAAGTAATATGCTTAAATAATTATTTGGTTTAAAAGTTGCACGTTAAATACCTCTAACCTGATTCAGTGACAGTATGGTATAAAATGTCACTCTCGCAATATACTGAATTGCCGAAGTTGAGCACGGGGTTGAAAATGGGGAGATCGGGGTTCGATCCCAGTTGGGTGCACTGAGGGTGGTTGGTGGGTGTGGGTGGTGAATGCTTTTCCACTCTCCCTCCACGCACATGCGGGTATATTTCCTTTAAATTAAGCCTTCCTAATCCCTAACAAATATTATTTTAAAATAAATTTAATTTAAGCTTGTAGTAAAAAGTAGGGCTTACAATAAGTTCCAGTTCATGGATTGAGCGAAAATTTGCCCAGTTCATGAAATGGTCAGTTTCCCTATACACAGTCTCCTCTGAATCCTTTCTGTCTAAATACGCAGACTGCGTGTCACGTTACTGTGCGTGCACGTACGCCCTTGGATGTTTTCCCACTCGTTTTGGCGTGCTTGGGTTATCAAGGACAGGTACCATCTGAACATCAGTGTTGCCAATCAAATGTTTCCAGACCTAGCGGCTAAAATAGCGGGGCTTCTTGATTTTTCCAATTATTCTTTGGTTGGTTTCTAGTGAAAAACGAATATACTTTTGTTTCTCTTTTTTTTTTACTCCTTGGAGAAAGTATTGTGATCTTAAAAAAATATATATATATATATATAATTAAAATATGTTGGTGGATGGAGACGTTTGATTAACCCCCCCTGAGCCAGAAAAAGTAGTTTATATATTGCCATCTGTTTGTCTCCTGTCAATTTAGCTGAGGATACCGTGTTCGATTCCCGGCATGGCTGAAAAATTGATTATTGTTGAAATGTAGGTCTACCCTTTCACAGTGATGAATTAACGGCCGGGGACTGGATGTTGTGTCTGTCCAAGTTTGGTTATAAGGCATATGCAGCCATGGCAGGCCTAACAAGTCTGTAGTGGAAAATATATGGCTTGACTAAAAACTAACCCAGGCTGAGAACAGTAATGAATGTAAAAAAAAAAATATCTTGGCTTAGAGCCGAAACCATTTTACCAATCGGGCTAAAACTTGATATTTAGGCTTCCCTCTTAGGATTCTTGGAATTATCCATACAACCCTGAAGTAATTAAGGGAAGTTTATTTAATGGCAAAAATAGAAATAATCGATTTTCTCAGATTAGGCTAAACGATTTTGAACGAATTTGGTATCCGCCTCAATGGCGTAGTTGTCTAACGCGCTTGTCGTGTAGAGCTCGACTGCTGAGGACGGGGATATCGAGGTTCAAATCTCGGTCGGGTGAGCGGAGTTTTTTTCCTAAATGGTTTTCCACTCTCCCTCCACGCAAATGTGGGTTTACTTCCTCTAATTCAACCTTCCCAATTCCTAATCCACTAGAGTAATTAGTACTTAAAGCGTATAACCCGAACGGGTAGTAAGACGCGGTGCTAAATATTATTATTTTGATTAAATTTGGTGCTTAAGCACTGTTTAATATGACAAACAAAATGGCCTATCTAACGTTTCCATGAAAATTACTTTGATTGCAGGTAAAATAAGCGTTTCACATTTTGATCACATTTTCACAACTCTTTGAAATACTAAATAACTTATGATCGCAAAATTGTATGACTTTTAAAAATAAACAACATTTATTTTAAAAATGATTTTAATAAAACCAATAATTTTCGAACCGCTTCACTGGCCGAATGGTCTAAGGCGTCACTCTCATATTAGAATTACCTTCTGATTATAGAGAGATTGGGGGTTCGTATTCTGGCCGGATCTACTGAGGGTGGTTTTTATTAACTGGTTTCTCACTCTCCCTCCACGCCAATGTGGGTAGTCTACCTCTTAAATTCTCCTTTCTTCATCCCTACTAACTCTCATATATGCGTATAACCTTGGTAGGTAGTAAGACGCAGTGATGAAAAAAAATCCGAGCTATAAGCAATTTGTTCCCCCATCCATTACTGTTTCCAGCCTGTGGTGACCTGGTATGGGTCAGTTTTTTATTAAACTCATATATTTATCACTACCAGCTTGCCAGGACTGTCTTGCTAGGCCTCTCCTACCTTAAGAGTAGGGCAAGCACATCATCCAGTCCCCGGCCGTTAATTCATTGCTGCGAAAGGGTAAACCCACACTTCACTAATGATAAATGTTTTGGCCATGCTGGGAATCGAACCCGGGACCCTTAGCTCAGTAGACAGACACGCCACCGACTGAGTTAAGATGTTGGATCTATAAGCAATTGTATTTTTTAAATGGAGGTCTGGGAAATGGAACTGATTATCCTCTTTGTTGAATCGAGATATTCCTCTTTTATCAAAATGTTTCAGGAACGGTTCATATTATTTAATATATGCTTATTGTTATAATGTGATACTATTTTTATCTATTGTGTTTCTTCAACATTGTATATTATTTCTTTTCATATTTATTACTAGTTTTAAGTAAATATATCCAATTTTATGCAAAGGGGCGAGAAAATCTTATTGTTTCTTGATTTTGTAGTAGGCTAATCCAAATTCAAGGTAGCTAAATGATAATTTAGTTCTATATTTGCGATTTTTGCTCTTTTCAAACGGACCCTGCAAAGTATTCCTCGATCCATTAGCACACATTTTGTTGCTTTGTGCACGTGGAATAAGTGTCAGGCTCCTCTTGTTTGCTGGTGATTGGGAGATAAGGGTTCGAATCCCGTCCATACAAATGCGGGTACATTGGGTACGTTTTCTCCACACACTCACTCTTCCTCATACCAAACTCACTAGTGTAATAAATTGCGAATAGCCTAAGCGAGTAATAATAAAACTTGGTGGTAAAAAGAAAAAACTCAAAATTAATTTTATTCAGGATTGATTTATAAATTAATATTCTTGATAGCCTAACTTTATAGTAATCTTCAGAGACATCCTTTCAGATTCTTTTTAATCAACCAAATAACTTCTGGTAGCCCTCTTCGGTGGCCGCATGGTCTAAGGCACTACTCTCTCAGATCGTGGTTCGTTCCCGGTCTGGTGTACTGAGGGCGTTTTTTCTAAATTGTTTCCTACTTTCCCTCAACGCAAATGTGGGTACATTCCCTCTAAATTCAACCTTCCTCATCCCTTACTCATTAGCGTAGTATAAGAATGTAACCCGAATAGGTTGTAAGATGCACTGCTAAAATAAACTTCTGGCTACTTCCAATATTTAAACAAATATTTCGTGGCACACATTACTTACCGCAAGTCCTGAAAATAAAATCTCTTTTTTTATTTTGATAAATGTGACAGCTCTACAGCAGGAATCTCCAAACTACGGCCCGTGGCCCACATCCGACCCGCCACAAGATTGTATCCGGCCCGCTCCAAGATTTTATAAAAAAAAAAGATTGTTTTTCTTCGTTATTTCTTAACCACGCAGTTTATTTGACATGTCCATTTTCTGTTCACACACGTGCTTCCCCCTATGACACCAAGCCAGAGTGTTGTCGGAATTGCATACTCTCATTTTCAGTCGCGGGCGCCATTCCTTATACAGACAACAGAACGGCTTGACTTTGACGTTTTTTAGGTAGTTCAAACTCTACCGGCAGAGGGTTATCAAAGGAAAGTTCTGAAAAATGTAACCTAATTTAAAAAATAGTAATTGTATTGACTAATTATTATAAATATATTCTATTACATATAAATTGATTCATATCTCACAGAGAAGAATCAATGTCAATCACTTTTATCAAACACTGACTGACCTTGGAAAGTGGCATTTTTTATAGACTTGAATAGCCATTATTATGACTTGAATCTAAATTTACATGTTGAAACAAATTTGATTTATGATAATAGAAAGGGATGTCTGAAAGGTATTTCTTCCTACTATATAGTAGAATTCTGACGGGTAAAAAGGCATTTCAGATTATAAACACTGTTCACACGTGATCTGCAGCTGTAAGGTTTGACCAATAATATCAATACCCATACAAACTACTAATTATATAGTAAAATATTATCACTTTTGGTCACAAAAAGGTTTGTATTTTATAAAAAGCCCTTAGTTAATATAGGCTTAGCTTAATATGTTGTATTATTTTTATCACCGCTTATACCTGTTCTGGTAATATGCGAACTGTAGGCCTACGGTAGTTTGACTAGCTGTGTCGTCGTGGCAGGAAACTTCTATCTGTCAGAAGAAGAATTTTCACACGGCTCATGATCGGCTGTTTACTGCGCCGCCTAGCAGTTCACACATCACGCGTACCCTCGGAATGAGTCTGTTTAGTTTCAAATAGTTCGTCGAACTCTTCCTCCACGTTCACAAGTCGTCTATTTGAATGTATTGGTTTATGTAACTTAGCCTACTTATAATAAATTCCTATTAAATCTATCAACACCTAATTAGAGAAGGGAATATTCCACCCTGAAACAATTTATGTGGGAATATTCACACGTCACTTTTGGGGATGTACATTTTAACTTTTGTATTCACCTTTCAGTGGCCGAATGGTCTAAAGCAGTGGTATTCAACCTAGGGCACGCGAATCAATATTTGCAGCTACGTAGAGTTATAAATAGGCTACTTATTTATTTCTCATTATTTTGGGTGTAATTTATCTTGTTTTAGACTATCTGGTATACCTGTTATTCGTAATCTATAAAGTAGCTTTGTTATTTTAGTATATAAAATAAACCACAGGGAATAGTAACCAAATCTTAAATTATATTGAAATATCAATCCTTTATTGGTTTGAATTGTAATACAAAACTTGAGAGTAGGCTGAATAATATACAATGTCAGAATAGAAATAATTTTAATATAAACATTTTTGTTGAAAATCAAATTTATAGTTACTCTCTACACAATACTTTGAACGCTTGCCTGTTGGTGCTAATAAAAAAGAAAGAAGAGAGTCACGACCTAAATAATTGTTTGTTAAAGGGTTGTAATTAAAGCCAATCAAAATTATTTTAGAACTTTTCTACCGCGTATATCCCTTTTAACCTTTTTACCTCGTTTACCCTTTGGCGGATTTTTAATATTTTTGTCATTTTATTTCTTTTACCCCTTTTAGACTTTATTTTACACCCTTTTATTAATCATTTACTTTTGAACCTTTTTTACCATATTTACCCTTTTAGCCCCTTTTACAATTTTTGCTCAACTGTGCCATTATGCCCTTTAGGACATTTTTGATAGTTTTATCATTTTTGGACATTTCCACAATTTTTGACTTTTTGGCCTTAGCATCATTTTTGATTAGATTTACTTTTTACCATATTTACCATGTTTATATTTTACTCTTTTTACCTTCTTACTCTTTTACCTTATACCCTTTTTAGCTTATACCTTTTTTACCCTATATCTTTTAACCCTATTTACCCTTTCTACCTGACTCGCGCTTTTTACCCCTTTTTCAGTTTTTTAATGGTTTTATTTTTTATTTCTTTTACCCCTTTATATCTTTTTATTTATATTTTTATGATAGGGGACCTATATAATTTTTGCCATTTTTACCATTATTTGGTCTTCCCCCCACCCCCTTATTATGTGTATAAGCTCTTTAATAGAGATAAATCAAAACATTTAACAGATCATGGCGACATGAGAAGGAGAGTTTTGTAGATACCAAACTCTTCTTGTTTACTCTCCATGGCCACCAAACTAAACTACAAATTGTATGAAATGTAGTAGTAAAGCTTTCTCGCGTTGTTAATATTTCTTCATTTCCTAATTAATTAAAATAATCCAAATCAAATTTTTAAGATTCCGGCCTCAAGATGCGCATGTTTGTTCACATAGGCTACTAATTTTTAAATTTCCAAACCTCTGCGTGCTGTAGATATCACGCAATGCTCGTAACAGAAAGACAAACTAACTTCATTTTAATAATATAGAAGAATATAGAAGATGTAGATTATAGAATACGTATAGCTTGCATTATGCAACAACAGCTTTGGAGGTACAAAGTTGATTTTTTTTCAGCACCGCGTCTCACTACCTGTTCAGGTTATACGCCTATGTACTAATTATGATAGCTTGTTAGGGATGAGCCATGTTGAATTTAGAGGAGGTTTACCCATATTAGCGTGGCAAATATTTATGGAAAACCACCCTCATTACCACCCAGTACCAACCCCGTCATTGACAGTCTATTATATTGATATAGTAGCGCCCTAGACCATGTGGTCCCCGAAGTGGGTTTGAAGAGAAACTATATCTATGGGTACACTAACAAAAAGGGTTTAATAGCACTGGTCTGAAGTGTCACCCTCGTAAAAAAATGGACTGATGATTGTGATTCGAATCCCGGTTTGGTGTATTGGGGGGGGTGTCCCTAAATGTTTTCCCCCTCTTCCTCCACGTAAATGGTGGTGTACGTCTTCTAAATTCAGCCCTCCTCTAACCTAACGTATTAACATAATTAGTACATAAGGAAGCGTATAACCTGACCGGGTAGTTAGACGCGTCAACAAGGAAATAAACTCTAGCTCTAAAATTAAGGGCAGTTTACTGATGATTGAATTTGAAAAAAATTGTTTCAAATATTAATAAAGACTTTAAGGAAAAGTACATACGATTGGGTAGTTAATTAATCGTTTTGTACCCCTTATTTATTACCCGTCTGGCTTTTCGTATATTACACTGATGGTATATGGAGGAAGGAGGTAGAGTTTAGAGGAAATGTACCTGCGTTTGCGCGGAGGTAGAGTGGATAACCATTTAGGAAGATACCCACCTAATTACACCCAGCTAAAATTCGAACCCCGATCTTCCCATAGCCACCAGACCAGATGAAACTGATGACTAGATCCATATGGCCACTGGCACGGAAGGTCTAACATCGCTAGGTTTAGTATACGTGTAGAGTGGCGGCAGGTACTCAGATTCCGACAACCGGTACCGACTGGCGCGAGAAATAATCCCTTGTTTTTAAATAGAAGTG
>CABFOW010010556.1:0-10216 GCA_902141385.1 Timema californicum
CTCTGAAAGGCCTTTTTCCCTATCAGAAATCTATTATATAGTAGGATATTGGTAGGAAAAAAGACCTTTCAGAGGTAAACTCTACCGTGAATGAAGTTTAGGACCAGCCGGTCATGTTTGACGGGTATGGATCAAGTGTTTAGATCGATAAGACCTCTGGGGGCGAAATGGGACAGTTTGGGTCAGTTGAAAACTAACTCCCATAATCTTGCAGTCATTATATATTAGCGCTTTACATATAGTTAAGTAAGACGTAGCTTCAAAATTCGCTTTAACATTTCCGATTAAATTTTGTATCCAGGCATTATTTAACATTACAAGCGAAATGGAATTTTCTTGCTTTCGCATGATAATGACTTTAAGGTTACTTTAAATATGCAAAAATTTCCAATTTTGATCATATACCCGCAACTATTTGAGATACAAAATTATTCATCATAGTGAAGTTGTAGCAGTATTAAATATAAAATTATTTATTTGGAATAATTATACTAATATAAAACCAATATTTTCTGAGCTGTATACAAATATATACTTATATATATATTATAGAGCTCTTTGATAATTGAAATTGATTGTAATACTCTTTGGTGGACCAAGATCTTCCTCTTTTCTCAATATTTCTGTTACAGTGTATGCAATTTAATTTATGCTGTTGGGTGAAGTGTATCCCCAACACTTATTTTGTTTCACAAATCTTACACGTTTAATTAATTGTCTTTATTTTAAGATAAAAGTGAGATAAAGCCACGGTGCACCGTACCATTTATTTTAACAAAAGGCCCAGCTTATAGCTATCCAAAAACTTAATTTTTTCCTTTTTTATTTTATTCCATGCTAAATTAATAATATGTTTTCATCAATTTCTTAGAACTATGAGAGGTATTAATTAGTTCTTAACATTAAGTTTCTGGTCTAAGTAGTGGTAGTGTATTGTGTTAATAAAACCGACTGCGAGCATGTCTTAGCAAACAACGATCGATTCATGAAGTTCGATTGTCGAACTTGGCGAACACGTTTCAACAAAAGGGTTAGAGTCTCAACAATTAAAAATACTGTATAAATGAGGGATGGGGGAACTATAGTTCACAAAATGGTGACAATGAGTGGGAAGGGGGGAATAAAATATATCTAGACGTAATCTATGGAAAGCTGCTTTTTTAAATTTCACTAATGTTAAGAAACAATACAGCACTAGTCAAAAATAACTATAAGGACTCCAGCACAATTGACATCCCACATACAAGCATAACTGTAACCAGCTGACGTTTTCAGGGTTAGTTTTGGCAGTTGTACGTGTAGCTGACCAAGTAACTCAAACTGACTCCATACTCACTTATTAAAAGTATAACAAATGTCATACTGAGGATCAATGGATGTTTTTTTATTAGTATGATACAACCAAGCCTGTGACAACCCTGTTTAAGGCCTTAGACTCATCTGTTACAGTGTTTCTCTACTAATAGGGTTGAACATACCCACTCTGAATTACCCTTTTCATCCCTTCCCCATAGAATAAGCTGCTCTATAGCCTTTCTGTTAAAAAGATGTACCTAGCAAAAAAAAATTAAAAAATGTAAGTTGCATTGATCCTTAAATAAATTTCCTATTTAATAGAAAAGTGATCTTTCCGATTAATTTTTACTTTTTATTACAATGTCATAATTTAATTTTTTTTAAATATCACAGCACTAAGGTTATGGAGAAAGTGGTAACTTAATTATTGTTACTTTTATTAATCATCAGGTTAGTTAAGTCCTGTAAATTATGATGGGCAGGACATGCAGCATGAACGGAAGTATCCAGAACCATGTTCATGGTGTACTGATTGGAAAACCCAATGAGAAAAGACCAGTAGGAAGACATAGGCGCAGATGGAAGGATAACATTAGAATGGACCTATAGGGATAGTGTGTAATGAGGTGGACTGGATAGAACTAGCTCAAGATAGGGATAGGTGGCCTACTATGTTAAGTGAGGCAATGACTTTTCGAGCTCCTAATGCCATAGTGTACCTTAGGAAGAGGACAGGAGGAGGGGTATTTATTTTAAAGGTTGCATAACTTCACAAAGGTAGCACATGTCCCTAGGTCAAAAGCTTCATTCTTGTGACTAAATTACAATTATTATGACTTACCTGAAACCACTCTTGTTGTATGATGTTGTTTGCATTTTTTACATGATTTGGTACACTCACTGATTGAGGTTTCACCAAGGAATCATTTAAAACTTTCATGGCTGCTTTCATTTCTTTACTAGGTTCGGATCTACATAACAAAAAATAATATGTATTTAACATTAATATAGTAACTCAAATAACATAGGCCTATAACAATTCAATTTCCCCATAATTCTCCCTTCAAAATTTGTATCATGAATAAAAATAATAATTTAGCATATATTTGATTTTTTAGGAAGTGAACATATTTTTCTCATTTTGTTTCTTTATTCCTTATAATATATATTATTTTATGCAATGATGGAAAATGTTTGAATAACAGAATTATTCAAGTAATATTTCAATCGAGTGAACATAATATTGAGTATATACGAATTGGCAAATTGTTTTCAATTAGCCCAGAAATGTATTTTGTACAAAATAAGTATATGAAAAAGTTTGGTGGTGTTTCATTACTGGCCTACACTTCCACATTAGTAATTATAGAGTTTATTTTTCAATATCCTAAAGTCATGCATATTATATTTACAAGTATTATAGTGTCTGACGTATTCTATTCTGTGTATCGTCAGCACATTCTGTTTTGGATTGAAATAACTCAATATAATATTTAGCACCACGTCTTACTAACCGTTCGGGTTATACGCTAACTCAATATAAATCCTTATATTAAAATGTCAAGTGTTTATTTAAATACTATATTTACCTTCAAAGAAAAATTAAACCAATTGCCAATTATTCTTTTGACCTGATGAAAATGTTTTTGACAGTGAAAGCTTGTCCTTAAAAATGTGTGTGTGTTTTTTTTAGTGTTCTATCTAACAATTTCTACTCCAGTATCACCAAGGTAAGTGTGCTGGCTATCCCTCCTAATTTAAACCAAAATTAAGACATATAAATTTAAAAAAAATCTTATATTTAAATAAAATAAATTATAACAATTTATTCAGAAATAGGAGCATAAAAGATACATTAACATAAAAATAAATATAAAAAATATTTTAATAGCCAAAGTTCGATTAAAAAATATTATTTTAATGTAGTAACCAACATGTAGTGACTTTAAGCATAATTAAGGTTAGTTTAGTTTCACGACATGCCTTTGTAAACATACATTTCCAAATATCTAAGTATTTTACTTCTATTAAATACATTGAGTACCTACCGTAATGTGAAATCCTATTAACTCTCTATGTCTCTTTGTCTCAAAATAATATTAGAGACTTTTAAGTCCTCTCAAAGTGCATCAACCCTACTTATGTAAAATTCATCTTTAAATATAGTGAAGCTTCCCATAGCTACAGAAGAATAAAAATGTTTGCTATTTAGATCTATTTGGTAAATTTAGTATAGACTGAATATGGAAATAAAATATAAAAGTGAATGTTACACTATATTGGATTTTATTATAAAATCAGATATATTTACCAGCGTATAACTCAATTAAATGTGAAAGCTAATATGCTACTTAAAAGGCGTCATGATACAGGCATGACATCATTAACTATTTTTTTATAAATCATTGTATTTAAACTTAGTACCATAATGTATTGACGTAATATAATTTAGGCGAATGAATTTTATCTTCTCGGAAGTCTCTCTTCCGACACTTAACACAAACAGACCAAATGAAAGTCCTGAATTATATCTCCTTTAATTTAGAATCATATCTCCAAAATCTTGAATTTATTTTACACTCCATCGGGATTGAAAGGTAGAAACTTATTGGCTCAGCCCTTGGGCTATGCTATAGCTCCACACATGAATGCAAAATAACTTCCATAGCTAAACGCAAGGCCAGAGATAGGGAAGGCCTTAAGTCCTTAAATTATTTGACTGTTGGGAAGGAGTGATGGGGGAGAGGTTATGTCCTTTTGCGATGTTCAAACCGTTTGATCTACTATATTAATTTTACTTTTTTGTTCTCTTCCTGATAAAATTAATTATTCTTTACATACTTAGTTAATTAATTAATTATGTTTGCTCTAATTAATATATAGGCTGACTTTTTTTCTAGTTGTTGAAGAATCAACCACGCCGCCACATGTTAGTTATTTTAGCAGCAGTGCTATCCACATTTATTGGTTTTACTTGGTAACGTAAAGCAAGTTTCCCCCTTTTCAGAATATTAATTACTGTAAAAAGCTAATTATGAATTTTTAATGATTCATTATTATATTCCACACATGTAACGCAAATAACAAATTAACTATAAAAGATTTTTCTTTATTTGTAAGAAGCTGAGTTAATTTTTTTCACATAATTTAAGGGTCTCAAACCTGATATAAATATTTAATATTATTTCCAGTTAGACAAAAAATGATTGATAAAATCTTATCCATCGGACAGTTTTTAGTTATAAAAGTGAATATATTTCTTTGAAGTTATTATGACTGAGTATAACTTTATGGGACCATAGTTCGATTTCATACCTTATTTAATGTTACCATAGTGGCCACAATACAACTATTAGTGTAAAGTTTCGATATATACGTTGAATAATAAAAATTGTGGCATATTAAGATTAACGTTATCCTTTTCTAATAAATGTAATGTATAATTTTAAGTGTGTTTTTTGTCAAATCTGTTTTTTTGAAATTAAATCAACTCTGTAAATCAAAACAATAAAATTGGCCAAGTCGTAGATAAGTATTAATATAATATCAGAATGAGGAGGTTGAAATGATTGAAAAGTAAGGAGAAATACTGTATATGTTGGTTTAAGAGATTAATAATACTTTACATGATATCGCTGCTCTTTTAAGGTTTGAAATGTAAATATTTTTAAGTAAAATCATATTGTAAATCTGTACTGTTTTAAGAATATTTGTTTGTTGCCAAAGATACCTGGAACTGCATAACCGATTGCGGTGCATTTATTTCTATTCCTTAGGGTTTGAGTCTCCGTTAAAGATAGGGCTGGTTTTATTTAAATCTGTTGCTTAGAATCTCTGGACCCACTTAACCGACTGCGGTGAGGTTTTTACTTTTACACTCGACCTATATCCAGGCAGAACTTGTGTATAATCAGGTGTTTTGCTGAGAGCCCCTGGAACTGCTGACAGGCCTAGCGATAATAGATTTTGTGGGTCAGCTGGAAGGTGAAATTTCGTTCTTCCGTGAAGGAGATAGTATAGTCCCGAGGGAACTATAGGAGAATGTTTATATGCAACATAATATCCAACTGCCCCCACTACTCATCTAGGCTACAAGCCTAAAATAATTAATGTGAGATAGTGATGAAGAAGATATAAATTAAAGAGGATGTAGCCACATTTGCTAGAAGAGAAGTTGGGAAAGACAAATTAGAAAAACGAGCCTTAATATTCCTGGCCAGGATTAGAAACTCTGTTTTATCCATAACTGAAAATGGACCATATGAGAAAATGTTAGTCCGCGTAATTATCGATGCAGTAGAATATAAATTATTTAAGGTATTTCCTAAAATATTTATTTTATTTTGTAATTATGTTTACTATAAGATAACGGATATTTAATTTCGTGTATGTTTCAAGCAGATATCACATTGGTCTATAATCTATTATTTTGGGGTTTCTTTTTTAAATTCAATCAATAATGTTTTCACTACAATGAGATTATAAACAACTCTCAGACTCACCTAGATGGCGTAGTTAGCTAACGCGCTTATTTCGAGTTAAGCTATACTGATGTGGACGGGGAGATTGAGGGTTGAATCTCACTCGGGTGAAACGGGGCTGTTTTTCCTAAATTGTTTTCCTTTCTTTCTCCACGAAAATGCGGGTTCACTTTATCTAAATTCAACTTTATAAATTCCTAGCCCAATAGAGTACTAAGTACTTAGGTGTATTACCCGAACGGTTAATAAGACGTGATGCTAAGAAACAATAAAATTATACAAATAAAAACCAACTCTCAACAAGAATGTGTATGCAATTCCTTTAAATAATCTTTCCTTGTCTATTGATTTAAGCTAGACTTATTAAGATTATCTGGGAAATAATGAAGTTTTCCCTGGAACTCAAACATATCAATAAATAGTTCGTTCTGTGTGTGCTGGCTGGCCGTGAAGGTCTGAGTATAGAGTATAGTATTTAAATGGCGCTTGTCTAAAAGGAGGGTTGGATAACACTATTAACTTTATCAAGTAATTCACTAGCAAAATACTGACAGTTTCAAATGCAGTTACCTTTCATGCATCTTCTAAAGATATATGTCTTGCATTAAGCCAAAGCTATTTTCCTTCCAAGTCAATTTCAAGAACAAATAAACGATATATTTTGTTTAGTCTGCACTATAACTATTATGATAAGACCTAGTACTCCGTATATAATTATTGTTACCTTATTATTATGATTATTATAATAAATGCTTTCTAAAACAAGAATCCTACAAGAGCACGATTTACATATTTATTTAATGGTAAGACAGAAGGACATTTTAGCTCAATCGATAGCATGTTTATCTATTGAAATAAGGATTCCAGTTTCGATTCCTGACATCGCGGAACTTATACTTGGGTGAAACGTGTGTGTCCCTTTTTAAAGTGATGAGATAATAAATGTTGCGTTTTTTCAAATTTTCAGATACTAAAAAAATATTGTGATGATTTAATCAGTCAGTTCAGAAAGTGCACGTTAAATCTCTCAAATAAATTTAAAAAAATGAAAACTTAAAATGATACGCTGCTCTTTAAGTAAGATCGGTTATTAATTATTGAAGAAAATATGAAAATTAAGGTGTACTAATTTATATTAAATATAACTAACTTAATTTGGGAGCTAAAATAGTTTGTAAAAAAAACTTTCAGCAACATTTCAATGACTTAATAATATGCGTTGTTTGGCTGGTTTTCATTACTACCTACGACCACTCGTGAGAATTTGACCTTTGACCATATCTGGAGAGAACGTGTGTTGTGATGATTACGTAATGCCGTGACGTAATCACAGAGCTAACTGGTTTGATTGACGTAATGATCAATTTTATTTTGTATGTGCGCCTATTGGTTTTTTATCTGTGCCCATTGGTTTTTCATGTGTGCCCATTGGTTTTTTTATGTGTGCCTATTTAATTTTCTGTTCCCCATTAGTTATTAATGTGTGCGTATTGGATAGTGTGTCTGGGTAGGATAGGGACTGGCGTTGGAGTTTATTTGTGGGAGGTTTTTTATTCATTTATAGGTAGGAGGGAGCGTGCAGTCCACGGCGTCGGGCAACCCTCCCGCAACGTCCCATAAAATGTCAGCATCGCTAATGAGGGCAGGAACGTGAAGCACAAACCTCTCCCGACGACCGTTTAGCATAGAGTTTGAACAATGGTTCCTTACTGCAAGACTCTGAATTTATTTTGGTGTCGCAACCCTCCCCATCCCACCATTTATGTAGTAATGGGGTTTCCTGGTGACGTCATTGCAACCCTGAGGCCGGTTTGGTGGATCGACAAGACAAGTTAAATGATGAATGAATGATGTTGCAACACTCACCCGGCAATGGGGTTTTCCCAGTGATGAAGCAACTAGATAACATTGACACAGGTCTGATCAGGGGCCTCAGAAGCCTCAGATAAGGGCTGCTATCCCCCCCACAAAAGTCTACTAAAATTGGCCGTTTGGTATCATCCGTCAACATGCGTGGATGTAGGTATCCACCATACCAACATGGACCACCGTTGGTGGAGGAGTAAGGAAGAAATTTTTCAGGGTTTACGTGGAGTGAGGGATAGTAGAAAACCACCTCAGTTACCCGAGCGAGATTCAAAGTCACGACCTCTCCATCATAACTAGATGAGCTACATGGATAAGCGTCTATTATATTAATCATGATATTGCAGTATAAATGATTAAGAAAATGTACCTGCATTATTTTACCTGAACTACCAGTTTACCCTTCTAAGGTTCGATTCCAACATCTCCCTGGCAGAATTAGATGAGCCTGATATTTAGATGGCATGCCTACAGGGATTCGAACCTCAATATATTTCGCAGTTGTTGAGTGTATACCTTATTCACGAGAACGGAATGATAAGGTGAAATAAAAAATCAGGTAAAGCTAGTTTAATAGGACAGTGTTCGAACTCCAACCTCCTCAACCAACCATACCAGACGAGTTCCAAATAATTACTTGTACAGTTCACAAGACCTAAATGATATTGGTGAATGTAATTTAAAAAACCTTTATGCTGTTTCTGTTGTATGCTATGAATGTTTTAAATAAAATTTATTAATCAATTACTGTTTGTCAATAAAATACCTAGTAATAAAATATTATTATTTAATAAATTCCTAGAATATGTTGGTTGTAAATCCTTGGAGAGTAAAAAACAGGAAGGAGATGGCAATATACAAGTGGCAACATCGCAAGAATGAAATATTAAATAGCAGAGCATGGTAAATGTTAAGCTTTATTGATTACACATGTTTAGTTAATATAGCTATAGATAAAAATATCACAGGCCTGCGATGATAAAAATACAAGGGAATCGATAGCTGAACTTAGTGTATTTTTGGTGCTGATTAAAAAAAAAATGAAAAATTTCTATCGCGTCACGATTTCTTGAAAAATTCAAGTTTACTTGGATTTTTATGAACATTTACCATAAAAAAATTTCGGCGTTGAATTTCTTCCCTCCTTGCCTGACCATCATTCTAGCGTGGTGAAACCTACATAATACCTATCTGTGACACCTCCCCGTCGCCTTCCCTCCCTGCCCGACGCAACCTCTATCTACCAATAGCATCGCACGAATCCTTATCTCAGTTCCTTATCTTGGTTCACTGACCTCACAGGAACGCTCGCTAAGTGAGCGTAATCGACAGTCACCTTCTATGTTTTTGAGCTTCATCCGGATTGATCCTGAACGTGTTATCTTTCTTAAGACTGAATTCTCTCAACCTTTTTGGAGTCATCAGAAAAGATATAAAAGAGATGTCCTCATGAGGGACTCTGTTTATCTCTCTTTAACCCGGAAAATCATGTACTTACCGTGTTCATAGTAAGATAAAAGACGTGGACATTTTTAAGTTAGTCTCATTTTTTTTCATGTGTAGTGTCGTGCGTGCGCTGATACAGCGATAAGTGGAAACTTAATCACAGAAACAATTTTAACGGTTGCTTTTCTCTGTGCGTTTCGTGAAACATAGCTTCGAGTTTGAGACGTTGTGACACTTTGCCAGATGACTTTTGTTACATATGCGGCTAATATAGTGTTATTAAAAATTGCATGAAGAGCATTACATAGTATGTAAGACAACTTTATCTTGCGTAATTTGTCATGAAACTTGGGAGACCAGGACAAATCGTGGGCTCGTCATAAAGTTTGTGTGCAGTGTCTCAATGATCTACGTTTATACCTCAAAGAAAAGAAGACTGCTTTACGATTTGGAATTCTTATGACATGGAAGGAGCCTAAAAACCACTCTTATGATTGTTGCTTTTGTTCCTGCCATGTCCCTGGGTATAACAGCAAAAATCAATGGCTAATCTTTTATGCTGATAACATTACTTCGGCCATACGTCCCGTTCCTTATGGACCTGATGTGCCAGTGCCTTTGCCTCAAACTGAATTTCCTGTCATCTCTTCAGAGTCTTGAGACTCTGAACATCCAGAAGTTCAAGGCTACGATACCAAATAGAAGCCCTCTGGGGGCGATTCACCTCAGCCCTTCTCTCAGGTTGAACTTAATGATCTGACTAGAGATCTGGGACTTTAGAAAGAGGAAGCTGAATTGTTGGGCTCCATATAGAAAGAAAAAACTTATTGGCCAAAGGAACCTCTTTTTATTGGTACAGGAATCGAGAAAAAGAATTTGTTAAATACTTTGTGGAAGAGGATAACCTGGTCTATTGTTCTGATGTTCCCGGATTGATGAGCAAATTTAATATCACATACGATAAAGATGAATGGAGGCTGTTTATAGATTCATCGAAAAGAAGCCTTAAAGCTGTCCATCTTCATCACGGAAGCCAGTATGCATCTGCAGGGCCGTAGTTAGAGTAATTGGCGCCCGGGGCAAACAGTAACATTGGCGCCCCCTCTACGCAGCCACCCCATTTCCGC
>CABFOW010010557.1:0-10213 GCA_902141385.1 Timema californicum
CTTTCCTCGCCTGTAGTTTTATTAGTCGTAATTGTTTCTTCTTTCCTTGCCTGTAGTTTTATTAGTCGTATTTCATTCTTCTGTCCTTGGTTGTAGTTTTATCCGTCGTAATTTGTCTAGATTTATCAAATGAGACGCCCAGTATAATATCCCTGCGCGTCATCATGGAGAACGGACACAATAATGAAGAACATCCCCACAAATAGTTCTCGGGGATGTTATCTCGTCCAGGTCTCGCAAAGAACGTGATCATAACTCCCTCCAACCCCCTGACCGCCTCCTCTCTCCCTTACAACTATTCAACTCTGAAGATGACAACTTCTTCATGGGACCAACTTTATTTTATTTGGCGGCGAAAACTTTGTTCATTCGAAGAAAACAGGAAGTTTTCCCACCACCGCCTTAGTTTGGCGTCTCGACGCTGTCCGAAAAGTTGAAGAGGCAAGGGGTAGCCAAACCTAGCCAGGCGCCTCGACGCTACCTAGGTATTGAGGGGAAGAGAGTAGTGATACCTGAACCAGCCAGGCGTCTCGATGTTACCTAGGTATTGAGGGGAAGAGAGTAGTGATACCTGAACCAGCCAGGCGTCTCGACGCTACCTAGGTATTGAGGTGAAGAGAGTAGTGAAACCTGAACCAACCAGGCGTCTCGATGTTACCTAGGTATTGAGGGGAAGAAATAAGTGAAACCTGAACCAGCCAGGCGTCTCGACGCTACCTAGGTATTGAGGGGAAGAGAGTAGTGATACCTGAACCAGGCAGGCATCTCGACGCTACATAGATATCGAGGGGAAGAGAGTTGAACCAGCCAGGCGTCTCAACGCTACCTAGGTATTGAGGGGAAGAGAGTAGTGAAACCTGAACCAGCCAGGCGTCTCGACGCTACTTAGGTATCGAGGGGAAGAGAGTAGTGATACCTGATCCAGTCAGGCGTCTCGACGCTGCCTAGGTATACAGGGGAAGAGAGTAGTGATACCTGAACCAGCCAGGCGTCTCGATGTTACCTAGGTATTAAGGGGAAGAAAGAAGTGAAACCTGAACCAGCCAGGCGTCTCGACGCTACCTAGGTATCGAGGGGAAGAGAGTAGTGATACCAAACCAGCCAGGCGTCTCGACGCTGCCTAGGTATACAGGGGAAGAGAGTAGTGATACCTGAACCAGCCAGGCGTCTCGACGCTGCCTAGGTATACAGGGGAAGAGAGTAGTGATACCTGAACCAGCCAGGAGTCTCGACGCTACCTAGGTATAGAGGGGAAGAGAGTAATGAAACCTGGAAGAAACAACCAAATGTGACTGCTGTGACTGTTCCTCAAGTCGATCCATGAATTGTCTCGGGGCGGAACAGCTCTGAGTATTGTTGGCTGCTTCGCACCAATTCAGGGGAAAGGGGGAGGGGTTCTGATTGTTCAGATATCTCCTTCAACCCCTGATGTTGAAATTACTGTCCATACCCGAGAAGATTGCATATTTTAGAGACGCCATTAGATATTATTTTAAACGGTAGTAAAGAATTTAATGTCCATGTAGTAAAATACTTTATTATTAATAGTAAAAGAGTATTTTAACAACACTAGCTGTAATTTAACCCACAGGAAGCAAATGAATAACTAAAAATATATAATATTTTAGTAAAAAAAATTGTAGACATTTGTATTAGTTATCGAAGGCTGTTCTTTTCCACCGACATGTGTGCACATGTCATGTTAATTTATTATCAAGGTGGGATTGTATAGGATGCTGTAAAAGGTCAGTGTTTTTGATGTTTTAATAGAAAGCAGTTTTTTTAAAAAACAAACAAGCATAGCAGCATTAGAAAAAAATCTTTTTAAAGAAGAGAAAATGTTGGACATAAAAAACAGTTTTGTACAGCTTACAACAAATCTATTGTTCACTATAAAATTAGTTTGATGATAACAAAATCATTCCGTAGGGCCTAGTCCCCCACTTGAACGGTTATACATGTAATGCCAAAGCTAGGGTTGCAGTTAAGTGATAGCGTGCCCACATCAAATGGGAAAGTAACAATTTTGAAAAAATTAATAACGGAATTTGTGAGTAATTAAAACTAAGTTTACGTTTTATTATTACTATTTTTAACCAAATATATGGAGTATTTTCTAAAAGCTGTTAACCGTGAGGGTTTCAAATATATATACATATAAAATATTTAATATAATAATAGTATGCATATATTATCAGTTTTTAAGAACAAATATTCTCATAAACGGAATTTTGAAAATGGGGGGAAATCACTGAAAAAAGGAATATTTAAAAACAGATATTTTTAATGTAAACATTATTTTATTTATATGCAAATAATACTTTTTAGAAATATTTATATATTACTTTCACTCGGTACTTTTACTCATGAATGCCGCCTCCCGACAAATTTCGATGGAGCAGAACCACATAAACGAGAAGAGGATGGTGAGCCTAGGCATGAAATCCAAATAACCTGCAGATTATTAAGCCATAGAGATATTGTTGAAAGTTTGTTTACTAATTATTTTGGTTCCTAGTTAAAGCTAGATTTATATATAATATACATGAGTACACCTTAAGTTTTCTTATTTTCTTCAATAAGTTAGAACCGAGCTCACTTAGAGAGACGCGTATCATCTAGGTTTTCATTTAATAAATTTATTTGAGGTATCTGATGTGCATTTTCTGAACCTAGTAATAAAATCAGCCCTCTACTTTGATACTATCATAAAACTTGAAAATACACAACATCCCCGCCCATTGACTCATCAGTTAAGAAGGGGAAACAAATTCTCCACTAAAAATAAAAGTTCCATGATGTCAGGAATCGAACCTAGTGTCCTTAAATCAGTATAAAAACAAGCTATCGATTGAGCTAAGCTGATGTACTATCATATCATTAGATAAATCTGTTAAGCGTGCTCCTGTAGGATTGATGGTTTATAAAGTATTTATAATAATTATAATTATAATAAGATAACCAATAATTATTTGAGGAGTATGAGATTTTAGCATATAAGTAGTAGTGCAAACTACAAAATACATAATTTATTTGTTCTTGAAATTAACTTGGAAGGAGTAATAATTGTTGGCTTACTGTAAAACATTAATGTTTAGAAGATGTTAACTGCTAGAAACTGTCAGTATTTTTCTAGTGAATAATGTGTTCCAACCCTCCTTTTAGACAAGCGCCATTTAACTATTTTACGCTATACTCGGACATTCGCGGCCAGCCAGCACACACAGAACGAACTATTTAGTACTGTGTTTGAATGACAGGAAAACTCCAGTGGTTCTCAGATAACCTTCATAAAATCAATCTTAAATCAATAGGACAAGGAAAGAGTGTTTAAAGCAATTTTTGAGGGTAGGTTTTTTGTTTTGTTTTTTAGTATAACGTATTACTAACCGTTCTGGTAATACGCCTAAGAACTAATTACTCTAATGGGTTATGAATTGTAAAGGTTGAATTTATAGGAAGTAAACCTGCATTTGCGTGGAGGGAGAGTGGAAAACCACTTAGGAAGAACTACCCCAGTCTACCCGAGCGAGATTATAATCTTGATCTCTCCGTCCACATCAGTCGAGATAAACAGTAAACTAGCGCGTTAGCTAACTACGCCACCGGGGTGGGTCTGAGAGTTGTTGATAGTCTCATTGTAATAAAAACATTATTCATTGAACTTGAAAAAGAAAACCCCAAGTTAATAATAGATTATAGACCAGTGTGATATCTGCTCTAAGCACTCACAAAATCAAATATTTAATATCTTATATTAATCAGAATTATAAAGTGAAATAAATATTCTAGGAAATATGGTAAATAATTTATCATATACTGCTTCGGTATTCATGCGTACAAAAATTTTTCTCATATGATCCATTTTCAGTGATGGATGAAACAGGGTTTTAGTCCTGGCCGGGAATATTGAAACGTTTCCTAACTTACCCCCCAAGCAAATGCGGTTACATCATCTTTAATTTGTATCTTTTTCATCACTATCAAGTAGTAAGGGTGTTTGAAATAGGTAATATTATGTTACATATAAATATTCTCCTTTAGTTCTCTCTGGCTATATTATCTCCTTCACGGAAGAACGGAATTTCACCTTCTGGCTGATCCACAAAATCAATTATAGCTAGGCCTGTCAGTATTTCAGGAACTCACAATAGAACACCAGATTAAACTAATGTTAAAACCTGCCTGGATATAAAAATTACGTAAGCCTAGTTGAAAAAAATTAAACTGCAATCGCTTATGTGGTTATAAATATCCTAGATAAAATATACACAACATCCATCTAAAACTTTAACAGGGACTCGAACCCCAAAACCTAAGTCTATCATACTACAATTTCCCTGGTTGATATCTTACAGAATATAATTAACTACGGAATCAGTTGTTGACAAATATCCGGCTGGTCCTTCACCGAGACTCACACCGAAACACCTGATTATACACAAATAATGCTAAAACCTTTCTAGATATTGGTTCAGTACAAAAGTAAAAACCGCACCGCAAATGGTTAAGCGGGTTTAGAGATCCTAAGGTACAGATATAAATAAATCCGGCCGTATCTTTAAAGGACAATCAAACCCTGACTGTATGTATGCGAGATCCTCCCTTAGCAGACATCCTAGTGAATAGAAATAAATACACCTCAATCGGTTATGAGATTCCAGGTATCCTTGGCTATAGACAGATATTCTTAAATATAGTACAGAACTACAATATATTTTTACTTAATTATATTTATATTCCAAACCTTAAAAAAGGAGAGATATTATGTAAAATGGTTTTAAGCTAGTAAAACAAAACAATATTTGTCTTTGATTTTCAATTATCATTTAAACCTCCCCACTCTGATATTGTATTATTACTTGCCTACGATATGGCCAGTTTTATTATTTGGATTTCCAGAATTGATTTAGTAAAAAAAAAACACCAGATTTGACAAAAATAACCACAATTAACATTATACATTAAATTTATTATAAAATGATAATAAAAGTAAATCTTAATACACTACACCTTTTCTCAGTCAACGTATTAATTATTAAAGTGTTTTCCTAATAGTTATATTATATCCGCTATGGTAACATTAAATAAAGTATGGAATCGAACTATGGTCCCACAAAGTTATACACATTCATAATAACTTTGAAGAAACAAATAAATTCACTTTTATAACTAAAATATGTCAAATGGATAAGATTTTATCAATATCTTTATTTTGTCCACCCTGAAATAATATAAAATATTTTAAATTAGGATTGGGACCCTTAAATTACAGAAGTTTTTTTAAACTCGGCTTCTTACAAATAAAGTAGAAATCTTTTAGAATTAATCTGTTATTTACGTTACATGTGTGGAATATAATAATACATTTATAGTTGTCTATAAACAGTAATGAAGATTCTGGAAAAGGGGAGACTTGCTTTATGTTACCATGTAAAACCAATTAATGTGGGTAAAATTGCCAAAATAACGTTTGACGTGGTTAAACTTTTAATAGAAAAAAAACCCAGTCTGTATGTTAATGAGAGCAAACATAATTAATTAACTTAGTATTCAAATATTAATTATTGATTTTATCATTATCAGAACAATAAAATAAAATAAATTTAGTAAATCAAACCATTCGGGCATCGCTAAAAGACATAACCCCTGCCCCATCACTCCTTCCCAACAGTCAAGAAATGATTTAAGGACTTAAGGCCTTCTCTAACTTCGACCTTGGGCGTAGCTAGGCAAACTATTTTGCAGTCATGTGTGGAGGTATAGCATACCTCGCGGGCTGAGCCAATAAGTTGCTCCCTTTCAATCTCGACGGAGTGTACATGGGACAAACTCTTGATGTCTAAGTGGTAGAGCATTGTTATACGTATACGAGTGATTGTAGATGAGCCCAAAATAAGAGAATCTCTGTTGGACACAGCCCATACAATAATCTAGCAAAGTTCAAGCACAAGTACAAGTACAACGGGTATTTTGTTTTACATGCCGAAATATATTATCGCGCTATTTTTAGGGGAAATTAAAAATATATTTCTTTCTCTCGTTTGGAAGTTCGGGGATATCCATATTTTAATATGTATTTAGGTTTTCAAGTGAAGCTTCATTAGTCAAGATAATCGCGGGTTCAATCCCAATATAATCTGGTAGTTCCAAGAGCTAACAATTCTTCCCCACTAACAAAATATTTATATAGTACATATACATACAAGATTTTTTGTTTTTAATTTTATTTTCTTACCTTCTAGGAAGGACTAATTATTTTACTCCAAAATTGTATTTTCCTTGATTTTACTAAAATAATATTGATATTTAATGTTTAGTGTTTGAAATTTACAAAGGAATGTAAACCTCCGCATTCATATTCAACGAACTTAAATAACACACCAAATAAAAATGTTCTTTTTTTCTTTTCTCGTTTAACTTCTGTGACCAAAAGTTTTCCTTATCTAAATTTGCATATTAACTCAAAAACTTGAATCAAAATTTGTTTTTTTAAATCTCATCAACGGTCCCAGGGCTGGTACCGCAGGGAGAGTTTAATTGGATGTTTCAGCTTCAATTAAGAACATAAAAGTGGATTTAATTTCGTTAAAAGAATCGTCGAGAACTGCCGACCTGGTCGCCATCTTTACTTGGCGAGTTGTTGCACTTTATATTTTAAAGACTGTTTTGCGGAACTTGAAGCTATTATGAGTAAAATTATAAACAGTTTTTAAAATTTAATTAATCTTACCTATACATGTTCAGATATAATTAACTTATACACATTATACCAATATACAGGTGTGCGGAAACTAGGCGCCCAAACTGAACATATAGATCGGGTTAGATCGGTTAGGTTAGGTTAGGTTAGGTTAGGTTAGGTCAGATCAGGTCAGGTCACTTTAGTTTGTTTCAACCAAAAGTAATACAACATCCCTATTTACTTACATCCGGAAAACTATGCTAATAGCATTAAATTGTGTTCAAAGTTTCGGCACCGGGTGAGCAAAGCTGTCCAAGCATGCGTGTACGACATGTTGCATATGAGCCAGGCGCGTGGTACTACACACCTCTAGATCTTGTAGCACATCAGCAGAACACACCGGTATATCTATAAATGCGAATACGTTCTGAGGGTTATCGTTAACGGTCTTACATTCACAGAAAGTGGACACATCTCGGACGTCCGCCATTTTGTTTCAATATAGTGGCTACAAAACACTACTTTTAGGCCTTTTTCTCAGCTTATTCTTATTCTATTATTTTTGGAGGCACTTCTAAATGTTATATATATACACAAAACATCGCTTGCGGATAGAGGATAATCTAGTTTTAGCACCACGTCTTACTACCCGTTCCGGCTATACGCTTATGTACTGATTACGCTAGTGCTCTAGGAGTGAGAAAGGTTGAATTTTAAAGGATGTGTAGCTTCATTTGCGTTAAGAGATATAGAGGAAACACAATTCAGTAAAAACCTTCTCAGTAAACCCGACCGTGATTCGAACTCCGATATCTTCGTCGTCGGAAGTCCAATCCATGGCGAGAGTGACGCCTTGTACCATAAAACCACCGAAGCGGGTAGGGCTAGTTAGCTGTGTTACAATAAAACACTTGGATAATGTTAAGAAAATTATGGAACCTTATAAAATAAAAAGTTTCAAATGAAAAACGATTTATAATTTCCCATCCAGGCTAAGCCATCAGTCTCATTCAGTCTTGTTTTATGAGTAGGTTGGGGCTCGAATCCCAGCTGGGTATAGTGAGGATGGTCTATCCTAAACGGTTTATCGCTATTTATCCACGTAAATGCTGATACATTTAATCAAACACTACCTTCATCGTAGCTACCTCATTAATGTAAATATGCGGATAGCTTTCTGATAGGTCACGGGTACAGTAAAATTTTAACAATATGGGTGGATTATATTTTATTAATCTAATAGTCGTACAAATAATAAAAACAAAACTTAAATTGTCCAGAATGGTTGGTGACGCTGTTAGCACCACTGACGCTGACACAGGAAGGTCGGGGTAGCACTTTGGTCAGTTTTTCATCCTCTCTCCACACGAATTTTTAAGAAGCCATGAAATATTAACCCTCCTTAACCCACCCGCTTAGATTGTTGAGCGTAAGTAACGGACAGAAGGCCACGTGTAGCTTCGCGCCAGCCCCTGACGACTGTGATGTAGGCTATCCTGCGTGACGGGAGTGTATGAAGAATAGATCAGGGGAACTATCACACGGCGTTGTAAGCCAGGCCTGTCGCTGGTTGGCGGGGGGAAATTGTGATACTTACTAATATCGTTTTAAGTTGTCCACATAATATAAATTTGTTGTTTTATAGGCATGTGCTGTGTTAAGCGGAGGTTAGTGATATATATATAAATTACGTCACTGCCTTCTTTCATTTTGACTGTGTAAAGAACAAGAATGAGTCGCTGTACCAGATAAACCCAAAATAGCAGGCAATCAATGTTGTTTATCATACGTTACCGTAAGTTGCAAACTTTAGATGACCAAGTACGATTAAACGCAGTTGATTTTAAATATTATCATGTTTGTAGCAACCATTTTTCTACCTCTGACTATGAGTATTTCATAACAATTCATTTAGTAGTTTTACCACAAAGGAAAGTACCGGAAACGATTGTTGTTCCATCTTTGAATCCGACCAGTCAGACGGAACAAAATTATAAATTGAAATGGGCTCTTCTGAGAGAAGAATGATTTAATGTTAAACGCACTCATTTAGCTTTGGAAATAATTAAACATTTAAGTCCTTAAAAAAAACAAGCATTGAAAGAAATGAAACTGTTACGATTAGTCCTTTGAAGAAAATGATATTTTTAAATGTTAAAAGTTTGAAAACTGTGTAAACTATGAGCAGTTTCGTGAAGAAAACAAAACCAGTTGAATTTTTTTTTTAAAGTGTAACAAAAAAAGGCTTTAAATTTTGCTTGATAAACTAAAAGCCATTCCAAACGAATTAGGAAGCATATTTGTGGGACAAGAGAATTAAAACTAGAAATAATTATGATCAATCAAACGTAAATATGAAGAAAAATGTCGTTTACATGTGTCGTGAAAACTTTTAACACCCACATAAATAAAATCATTGTCCGGTAAGGGAGATATTATTCCAATGGACAAGTGAAGATATTTCCGTGAAGAGCATGACCCTTAGTAGGGACGGCTTGTATTCCCTTTGCCGTACATAAACCATTCATGTGTGTGCAAGGATTAGAACTCGACACGTGTGTGTAAGGGTTAGAACTTGTATTAGAACTAGACATGTGTGTGCAAGGATTAGAACTTGTATTAGAACTAGACATGTGTGTGCAAGGATTATAACTTGTATTAGAACTAGACATGTGTGTGCAAGGATTAGAACTTGCATTAGAACTATACATGTGTGTGCAAGGATTAGAACTCGACACGTGTGTGCAACGCAAGCGAAACAAAACATAGAAAGCTAACAAATGGATGCAATCTAAGAGAATTTAAAATGTCTCAAGTATATTAATTATATAGCTAATTTTTTTAAAGAGAAACCATTCTAATAATTAATGTTACCGATAGCTACTTTTATTTTTGAATATGAAATAACTGTTGGTTGTACTACACTGTGCGCGCTATAATAATTCTAAACTAGTTTAGTTTAAATCCAGTTTTAAAACTAAACCCAACAACAATTTAAATACATCTTGTACACAATGTTTCATTATGCCCGAAATAGTTTTATTTTATTTTAGCGGCTAAGTTTAAAGCTTTAAAATTAAATTATTAATTGAAACTATTCCTTTTTGTGTGTGTTTATTTTTAAATAGTTAGAACGTGATTGATTTTTACTTTAAATACATCGGTTTACTGCTGTGTAAGCTACGTACTTATTTTGCTGTATTATTACTACATTAACAACGATATTCAGCGCATTACCCAAATGGTCAGTAAGATGCGATGTTTAAAAAACAATGTTAGCTGAGATTCTTGTAAATTTAATGAATGGTTAGGTTGAATTCATTAAGGTTCACTGCGATGTATAGTGAGTAATGTGACCGGTTTAGATACTATTGTACTTAAGAATAGAATAGGCCTAGTACAAAAGTACAAACTACACACTTTTTGAAGTTATACTTCTTTAGGCGCGTTATTAAAAAATGATGAGAGTGAAATGTTAAGATGCGCGCGCATCACTGTAACACAAAAGTAACAGGTTGAAGCTAAACC
>CABFOW010010558.1:0-10213 GCA_902141385.1 Timema californicum
TGTATCATGTTATGTCAATAAATTGCATTACTTCTATATACATCCTTTTTCTTTTTTACTTCTGTATTTATATGTTCGAGCCCTCCTAATGTAAATAGGCCGTCGGTGCACATTTATTCAAAATCAAATTAAAACTTTTAAGTTTAACTTACTAAAAACTAACTCTATAGAGAGATACCAACCGCCTCTGTGCTCTATTGGTCAGAGTTCCAGGCTACAGATCCAAGAGGTCTTGGGTTAAATCCCAGACGCTTCCAGGATTTCTGTGAAGCAGTGGGTCTGTAACGGGGTCAATTCAGCTTCGTGAGAACAAATGAGGAGCTACTTGAATAAATAAGTAGAAGCTACAGTTTAGAAAGCTGGGATTAACAATCGGAAGATCCATTGTGCTGACAACATGACACCCTATATCCACAAATATTGACATTATCTTCACCAATATACGACTGCCACTTGGTCGATAAGGCTCGATTGTGGGCTGGCGCCAAATATTTTTTTAAAATACAGTGATACCAGCTTTTCAAAGTTTATTTTAGCGTCATACCACATTTAGTAGCTATTTGACTGATCAATAAATTCTTAATGCGATCGATGGATAGGCTCTATGAGATGATACCAGGCTCGCAATACCTGGTCAGAAGTCAAGATCACCCCAATATCTGGTAGCTTAACAAGAGTCACACCCTTCAGCGTCAACCCACAAACAACCCCCCCTCTACCATCGCATTGAATCTTACCACCAAACTACTAGATACCACTTTGGATACCTCCACCTTAAGCCCTTCAACCAACTGAAGGTGAATAATTTTAATTTAATTAATTATTTTAACATAAGAGTCATTATCTCCTTAATGTAAGGGCTAAATATGAGAGCGTTATCTTAAAAAAAAATACCCACATTAGATTGACTTATAAATAGTTTGGGGATAACAACCCCTTATGAACCTACCCAAGATTTTAACCTCATCACTCCCGTCACTGGAAATATATTCTAGGGAATGACTAACACCTCAGATCACGTGATAACAGGTATGAGTCATTATATTTGTTAAAGTGGGAATGTAGGGAACGCAAGCAAAGGGCAGTGTTTTTGAAGTTTTTATAGCAAAACATTATATTGTTCAAAATAAATAAAATATTGCCCCAGTTGAAACGAAAAGTTTAATTTTCTTCACACATCTGGTATCAACATTTCTGAAATATCTGTCAAGAGTGTGCTGTAATTTAATTACAGCTTTTTCCCATCAGTTAAAAAGATCCCCATCTAATGACTCTATGATCATGACAGACATTCAACAACTGTTGATATCACCATGAGAATAAAATTAAACTCTATGTTTCTACTGGAGAAATATTTTATTTATTTTGGCAAAAAAAACAACAGTTTTGTTATAAAAACTGCAAAATTACTGAACTTTTCTTGCGTACTCTACAACCCCAAGTTTCCAGAAAATCGGTAAGCTAATTATATATATTGGACTCAATTCCTTCTAGACGAAAGTTGGAAAGGATAGCTCGGAAGCTGATTAAGCCAATTTTTACATATAACTTACCAGTTTACTTTTTTTTTCTTTTTCTAATTCATCGAAAATAAAGAAAAACTCTTTATATAATCTATACAGAACATAAATTATCTCAAACTACTCACTTTATAATTTATTGCCTTCATTCATCTCAAACTTCTTTAGAATAATAATCCAGAATATTTTCTATTTTTTTAATATTACATTCAATTAAACTTGATTATTTTTGGTTCAAACGTAGGAATTTACATTATTTATTAATGCAAATAGCTCAATTTTCCAACGCGTATTGGCTCCCTTTGAAGGTGTGTGTGTGTGTGTGTGTGTGTAGGTATATATATATATATATATTTGCATACAGCTTCAAAGGGAGCCAATATCTATAAATTTTTTGTTGTAATTCTCAAACAATTCTCACGCCCATAAATTCTGTTCATATTTTCCTGTTAAAGAAGTGTATATTTTTTCGATTTTTTTTGTTTTTATTTTGAATGTTTAGGTCATATGTTAATGCTATGAATTATTTAATTCTTTTAACCATTCCTGTTGGATAATATCAAATTTTTGTAAATTCATGGATAATCAAACATATTTTTTAAAACACGTTTGTTAAGAATGAGATGATAATTTTACAGTCTTTACTTTTGTGGTAGAAAAATCCACATCCCCGGTGAAGCACTGCAATTAATCCGGAAAAATGTTTATAGGAAGCAGGAACTTGTAAATAAATGTACATGTTCATCCAATGCAAGGTTTTATTTGATAAGTAATTTTTTATTGCACACAAATCTATTTTAGTTCAAATGTGTTAGGGAATTATTTGATCATATACATTTTGTCCTAGTTTTGGTTTATTTTAGGATAATTTATTTGTAGATGAGATAATTCTATAGATATATTATGTTATTACTAGGTCTTTTTTTCTTTCTTGATTAAGTTTTGGTTATGAAAATTCTGGTCCTGCCAATAAATAGAAAACTTAGAAATCAGCTAAAGTTTGAGCACTTCTTTGTGTATGAGGGAGGGGGCAGTTGGGGGGAAAGGTGGAGGAGGTGAAAGCTCCCTCTTATCTTATTTTTCAGTTGTGGTATTTCTACTAATAATTCTTGGAAATGAGGCGCTGGTCTAAGAACTCTTGGCTGCACTGATATTCAAATTGAGCGTGAAGAATGGCTCCAATCCGCCGCGACTAACCCTTGTGATTTATGGCACGCTCAGAATGTTATCGGCCAGGAAATTTAAAAAGAACCTTTTAGGTTAAGAAGGACCAGTCATAATATCCTGGAAGGATGAGGGGCTGAAAAAATGAGTGATAGGAAAATTTTGGGGGAGGACTCTTTCTTGAAAATAATTGGCTGTTACCCACTTCGGTGGCCACATAGTTAAAGGCACTACTATCACAATATACTAGATTGCGAAGATGAATTTATAGAGGTTCGAATCTCAGTCAGATGTAATGAGGGTGGTTTTTCTAAAATGTTTTTCCACTCTCCCTCCACGCAAATTCTGATATACTTACTATAAATATAACCTTCCTAGTTCCTAAAACCATTAGTGCAATTGGTACACAAGCTTAAAACCCGATTGGTTATTAAGACGTGGTGCTAAAAAAATATTAATACCCCTACCGCCATGAACTACCATTCATCCGGGTTGAAATCATTTGATTTAAGCTGATGAGGTAAGAATGAGGAAGGTAGAATTTAGAGTAAATATTCCCATAGTGACATGAAAACCAATTTGAAAAAAAAATTGGTAAAAAATACTTTTAGACCACCCAGCTGAGATTCGAACCCTGTTCTCGCTGACATCGGATAACTTTACCGTACACTCCAGACCTTCAGTACTCATGCTCATGAGTCATGCCTATCTCCTGGAAAAAATGAATTTTGCGTGAAGGTTCCTTTAGGCCCTAGACAAGAGATAAGACGGGGTTTCAAGAAATTCGATCTCTAAGGGGTAAAAAAAAAAGCCGGTGGAGTTTGAATGTTTTCAAAATTTTCTTATGAATCGTTTGAACCATTGGAAATAGCACCTAGAAATTTAAAATAAAAGTTTATTTCTAAAATTAGGTGAGATATATTCAAATTCTATCCCCTAAGAGAGTGGAGAGGGGCAGAACGCTGTGGGACTCAATGACTCTCACTCTTAACCATATTTACCCAACCCTGGGCCTGGAAACTTGGAATTTTCCTTGGCAATAAGGTATTAAGATTGTCCCTTATAGCCAGAAATATTCAAAATTGGGAAATTTATAAAATGGGAGGCCTATAATTAGAAAAAAAAACTTCTTAGATTAATTAAAAACAACTTTTGAAAAAGGGTAGAAGGACGAAGGAAAATATCCAAATAACTATATTGGTCTTAAAATTTAAAATTTATTAGCAAGAGTAATTTAAATTGGGGGTGGTGGGGGGTCATTTTCCAAAACTTGTAACATTAGCAATGCTAGATAATGTTACATCAATACTACCCACCCCAAATAAGTAATACATATAGGCAACCTGAAATATTTAAGATTTACAACACCTTACAATGTCTAAAATATGTGCTTTATTCACCCTATAGTCTTGGCCAACAACCATTGAATGACTGGTACACATCAAATAATTCAAATAGAAGACACACTCCTTGGAAAATGAGACACCGGTATGAGGTGATTCAGGCCTGCGCTGATTGGCCCAGCCAGCCGACAAACAAACCCCACGCAATCATAACTGCCAGTTCACCAGATTTCTGGTCCACGTGTCTAGATGACGTGTAAAGATTAGGACGGTTGTTAACAAGAGAAACATGCTGCTAGCACGTGTTCACAACGTGGCGTGATACTTTTAATATGAAGATCCCTCCTCCTCCTTATTTCCATCAACTAAACCTATATAAAGCTGGTTGACATGACATGGTTGACATGGTTGACTATTAATTCCGACACAACCACAAGAAGTCCTGGTCAGGACTTGGATATAATCGTTCCAGGATGACAAAATATAAACTCTTTATATTAAAAAAAAATATAATCGACCTATAATGGATTTGGGTGTTTGAACATTTAGTCAATTATGTGATTAAAATCGTTCTGTGTAGGCGTCAGTAATTTCTCGCTGGAAGATTTATTTTAGAAAGTAAAATTGTCATATGGAACACTTAAATCCTTTTAACGCTTGGGCGCTAGTATCTTTGTAATATTTAGACTTATTTTTAGGTAGCCACCTTTTTGATTTTTTTTTGTTTAGAATAGTGAGTTTAAATATAAATTTTATTGCACTTGTGGCTACCATTAATAGATTAACTTTAAAATTTGACATTGTTTAAATTATAGAGACAATTTTGTAGAGGTATTTTGTTTGAATTAATTATAAAAGTAATTTATTTTTGTTGATTTATAAGTTATAACTTTAACTATTATCGATTCATTTATTGAGAAATTACCAGTATTATAATGTATTATTGCTTTGTTTTCTATTATAATGTTAAATATTAACAAGTCGAAATCTTCTCGATTACTTATAAGCTGGTAGAAGTATTGTCCCACAGAAGTTTGAGTTATGTCAGGGAGTCAAACCTCTGTGTAATTTATTTTGATCAGAATTGATATTTAAACTAAATTTAATCTTAAAATTTAATGATATAATCGGAATTCACTAGGGTGATTTAGGCTCTCTGTTAACCATTTAGAGAAGCTCTTTGAGCTATTTATTGTTATAGAAACGTTTCAAAGGTTTAATGGCTTAACCTATTTTTTTAGTAGGAATTTAATTTATTTGATATTACAATAGTGAAAATACCTTATACCTTTATATTTCAAGCTCTTTATGCTCTTTATTGATATAATGTTTCAAAGGTGTAATAATTTAATCCGTTTGCTTAGGCTAAGTCACAAGTAGAGGAACTCTTTAAGCTCTTTATTATTATATCAACGATTTTTTCTATCAATATTGGGTTTCTTCCAGAATAACTTATGATATAACTCTATTGTTTCAAACGTAGTCTTGTTCAAGGACTACTATTACTTTGTGGTTGTGAAATATATCCTCAAATGTACTGCGCAAGCGTAGTCTCTGCCATATTTATATGTTTTTCCAACACTAATTAGTTTGCCTTCTGAGGCCATGTAATATTTTGTTTACCTCTGTTATCTTACTTTGAATAAATAATTCAATATTTTCTTAAACTAGCAAATGTTCCTATTTTTGTCACATTAAATTCCTTATAGATACCGCCCACCCTCTTCCCGGCTGTCGTGGCCTCTAGCGGTTAGAGTTGTAGGTAGTGGATGGTACAAACAATAGAAATAACTACTTTTCTCTATGGTATAGAACTGAAATTCACCAAGAGAGTGAATATTTTAGACGGAGAAAACAATAAAGAAAAGACGTAGGCAGGGAGTGGGTAAAAAGAAAGAAAAAAAACTTTTAGCTGAACATTTTTTGTATTTAGCACCATATATTATTACCCGTTCGGCTTATACGCTTCAGAACATTTAAATTTGCCAGAAATATAGAGGGATTAATCAACTAACAAAATAAGTGTTAAATATTGACTATTTATAAAGGGGGCTGGTGAAATGGATGGAGCGGGGTAGGGTGGTCAAGATTTTCAAATATAAAATAATACATTACTTTTCAGTATGGTAGACTATTGAAATATGTCAGGCGGGATAGAAACCATACCAAACAACAATTAAGGTCTAATCCTTATATTTCAAAATGAAGAAGTAATAATAAGCAAGGAGGACCCCTTAAGATTCCTAAAACCAATATAAAAACACATCTTAGCGGGATAATTTATTATTACTATTAATATTATCATTATTATTTATCACCGTGTCTTACTACCCGTTCGGGTTATACGCTTGAGTACTAATCACGCTAATAGATTAGGAATTGGGAAAGTTGGATCTATAGGAAGTGAACCCGCAATTGCATGGAGGTAGAGTGGAAAACCATTTAGGTAAAACCACCCCAGTTCACCCGACCAAGACTCGAAACTCGATCTCCCCGTCTTCGTTAGTCGAGCTCAACACGAAACTAGTGCGTTAGCTAACTACGCCACCAAGGCGGGTAGTATGATATAAAATGGCAGTTTGACACGTAGGTCAATAAACCTGCCTGAAGAGACGATTGAGATCTGAGCATATCGAATTCAAAATTAAAGACCAGAAAATGGAAGAGCTCGCAATTAATAAGTACAACTAACATAGAACACCACTTTTCAGTCTGACTTAAAATTTAAATCTGACAAGCACGTAAATGAACTATATAAGTCAGTCAAATAAATATTTAGATTTCAAAATGGAGATGTGGGTACAAAAAAAAGGGGTAGTGGTGGTGGTGGTGGTGGTGGTGGTGGTGGTGGTGGTGTTGGTGTTGGTGGAGTGGACGGATGATTAATAGCTTAAATTATTCCACAAAATGTCCATAAAATAGGGGCAGTAAATGTCTAATAGGAAGAAAATTTGAATTTTGTATTGGTGGACTAAAAAAAATCTAAATTTAACAAACACAAAAACTAAATATTATATTAAAAGGACCCATTAGCGTTGCGATATTGAATAACTGAAAGATAAATTAGCACCTATCTAGTAGTAGTATAGCAATTAAAATGAATATATTCTGATGACATATCTCGGTAAACCACGATGCTCTTTGGAAAACCATGACGCTTATTATTCAATATGTTTGTGTAACACATTACTTTGTTATGCTATTCGGTGGACTTTGATGGGCTTTTTTCCAACATATATTTTATGTAACAATGTATATTAGTTCATTTATCTTATTACATGATCACGCTTGTATAAAGATAAAACTGTAAATGGATTGCGTTTGTTTGTGCGCTCATGTTTGGTAATATTTTGTCTAAATTATTTAATTTATTTCCATTTTTATTGATTACCATGGTTGGTTTGTGATCGCCATAGTTAGCTTAGAATTGTACAACTAAGAACTACCAAAAAGTTGCCAGCCGGATGCTGAACGTTATAATATGATACGGTTTTGGTGCTGCCTAGCTGTGAGATGAACGGGTCATTCTTCTAGAAAATTAATATAACAATAATAATAGTTTAAGAATATTTGTGTCTAACACGGATGTTAAGTTTCTGTACTGTGAAACGCTAGTGATTCTCTCAAGAAAATACCCTTGAATTAACTACAAAACCAAAAAGTTCCTGAAAAGGATGGTATCAGACTCAACATTAATTTCAATTATATGGCTTCTATTAATATAGACGTACATGACGGAGTGGGGAATGGATCTTGAGAGTTTTGAAATACCCAACATCTAAACTAGATTCCAATGAACTCGATAAAATATTGCTTGATTTTTTTTACCCAAAGATTCCATGGGGAAAAGTTTAACTTTTTAGCCTTTCATTTTAAGAAAACTAACCATTTAGACACAGCATTATTCACGATATAAAGAAAAGCTTACACCATGAATGTCAAGTATCGAGTCATCATTTGTTAACGGCAGTACTTAACAGTGGTACCAGCTGAGGTTGTAACAATATTCTTGCCTGAAATTTGACTCTCTCGTATACAATTTAATTAGTTATGGTCATTTAATTTATACTGCTGATATTTTTTGAAAAATATTCGGACACCTAATTTGGCGAACTTTCCCTAAGGATAATGTTTATATTATATGTATAAGCAACAAAAAAGGACAAATAATAGTGGAAAAAAACTTAAATATTCATTTTTCATTCATATTAAACACCTAAAATTAATTACTTATTGGTTGATTCATTAGTTTTAATTTTACTTTTCTCTAAACCAAATATTAATTGACGCTCGTGTTTTGTTTTGTTCGTTCTGTTTATAAGTATTCACGCTTTGAAGAGGAATTGTGTGAATTGTTGAGCATTTTGAATATCGAGTCATTTTTCACGTATCAGTGCAATCAATGTAGAATTAATTTTAGAATTTATAACCCTAGTGCCCTATATTGTGTTTAGATAATTTCAAACACTAATACAATACTGGTCAACCACTTGTTAACCACACATACCATGTGATCGGAATAATGGTTTGCAATCACCATAAACATTTATATGCTCACAGATGATAGATCGTGTAAACCCACCGTTCATTCCCTAAGGATATTTTGTTTCCAATTGTTTGACAAAAACCTTCTAGCATTATTTAAAAAAAATAGTTAAAACCTATTTATATTCCCTTGTATTATGCATTTTTACCCGCTTTATTGGCTGCATGATCTAACGCGCTACTCTCGTGTTAGACTAGATTGCCGATGACGGGGAGATCAAGGTTCAAATAAATGTATGCCTCATTGATGTTTTTGGATATATGTGTGCTTAATATATATTTAATTGCTTAATATTTTACTATAGGTATGGGTTATATGCACTTAACTATATTAATGTGACATTTATTAGGGAGGCACAACTTAGATGTAACGTACCCAAATTTGCGTTGAGGAAGAGTGGAGAACCATTTAGAAAAAAAAAACTCTCAATACATCCAACCGGGATTTAAGCTCCGATCTCCAGAAATATGGTCTAACAAGTAATGTATGCGTTAAACCAGTGATCATCAAACTATCTCCAGTCGCGTATCTCTTTTGGGGCCATAACCTAACCAACGTAGCCCTTTTATCTCTTCATAATAAAAAAATATCTAACGAAAAAATACATACTTGCTTGTAAACGGTATTATAGACGGTCTTTTCAAATTTTAATTATATTATATTGTGGATACATAAATAGTTGTTCAACTTTTTCCTATGTTTTTTAGCATCACGTCCTACTACTTTTTTGGGGGGCTATAGACTTCTGTACTAGCTATGATAATAGTTTTAGAGATTAGAGGTTTATAGGAAGTGTACCCTCATTTATGTGGGGGGAGAGTATAAAACCATTATGGAAAAACCACCCTCAGTACACTCGACCGAGATTTGAATCACGATCCCTCCGTCGTCGGATGTCTAGTCTACTGCGAGAGTAGTGCGTTAAACCACACGACCATCGAAAATTTCAAACTTAGGTAGGTAGTCTTTTATTTAGTATAGCTCCGCACTTGAGGCGTACTAAGTCTGATTACAAAACTGGCACATTATTTCTGAATTGATAGCGGATCAACTCCCGAACTTTGTTGTACTGCCATCAACAGAAGCAGATTGTTACTCAGCCATGGACTGGTCCTATAATCTCAGTGACTCGCCTCGGTGGCGCAATTGGCTAACGCGCTAGTCGTGTTGAGCTCGACCGCCTAGGACGGGGAGATCGAGGTTCGAATCTCGGTCGGGTGAACTGGGGGGCAGGGGGTTCCTAAATGGTTTTCCACTCTCCCTCCACGCAAATGTGGGTTCACTTTCTCTAATTCAACCTTCCCAATTCCCAAGCCATTAGCGTAATTAGTACTTAAAGCGTATAAACCGAACAAGTAGTAAGACGAGGTGCTAAATAATAATAATAATAAATAATATAATCTCAGTGAGAGAGGAATTCCTTGTGTTGCTTTGATGGAACACATTATCGTCATCATGACCATCTTCCAACTACTGGCTGGGTCTATCAGGAACACAAGCCTCTCTACCGCAACATACCTTTCTACCCACAACCTCTCCTGCTCCAATATGGCTCAGTAATTGTAACTATACTGAATAAAAAGAGCCGCTCTTTGGGCGTCAATAATAATAATATGTGATCAATCACCCTACTTCGGGTG
>CABFOW010010559.1:0-10211 GCA_902141385.1 Timema californicum
CGTTTGCGCCTTAACTATTCGTCTGGCAAAATAAAACATGAAATGTTAAATTATAGGGAATTTTCTCTAGTTTATTTATGTATTTAGCAATTTTTCTCGAAAAATGCATAGTTTTCATGTTATAAGAAAACAACCAAAAATAGTCAAGTTTTGTTGTTGTTTTTTGCAATTTTTTAAATATTTACCGAAAATTTTTGAGGTGGCAAAGTGGAAATTCATAATTAGCACACCGAAAAATATAAATGAACCAAAAATCAGAACTTCTCCAAAACTTTCCAGGTAGAACCCATTTCAAGCACTGATTGACTGGACTAAAAACTCAATACATCTTGTCGAGACTGCACGAACTTGTCATGACATGTCCAAATCTGTCAATAGTGACCATCTTGCTCAAAATAGTTAGCCAGCCTTGGCCTTTTTACCCTACTAAGTTTGACCCTCTTTCAATATTTAGTCATTAATTTTGAAATTTATTTGTTTTCAGAGTATTTGAGGTGGCTCTTATACCTGCCTGACAAATTTCAATCTTCCACCATAGTCAGAAGCAGCTTTATTATTTGTAATTTTTTTAAAATTCTAAGCCCCTCGCAGTACCTCATAAACCCTCACTTAGAAAAACTAATTATTCAAAAATGATTGGGGTATTTGAGTAGTACCACTACATTCTTGGAATTTTTTAGATCCTCCTAAAATTTTATTTTCTGTTAACACACCCTACCCCACTCCTTATTTCTCGGCGTTTTAGTTTAAATTCGGAAATTATCAGATATTTATGTTTAGAGGGGTATACTTAACTTTCTGTTGAATTTTAGTTTTATTCCACACTAGGAAGGAGTTATTTAAACTAAATTTTGAATGCACTCTTCGTCATTAAACCGTCTCCAACGAAGTAGAAACTCGTGCCAAATTTCTATGTTATACTTCACCTAAAGTGATTTGTCTATTTATAGACCTATACCCCAATTTACCGCAAAAGGATTATGAAATTTATCATATTTTAATTTTTTCTGGCTGTTTGGGGGAAACCCTTTATCTACTTGCATCTCTAAATGTATTCAAATTTATCAATTTTCTATCATACAGAAAGTGTATTCTATTAGTTTTGAACAATTTTTGTGGATGCTCTTCATCCTCCAATTTTTAAATACCTCATTTTGAAATGTTTGCTTTTTCAGAGTGTTCTCGTAAACCCTACTGACATAATTATTTACATAACTATCCTACCACATTAACCATTTTTTTTATATATATAAGTTTTGGCTGCGTATAACCCGAACGGGTAGTAAGACGCGCTGCTAATAATAATAATATAAGTTTTGGAGATTTCAAAACTACTCCCAAGCCCCCACCCCCTCCTCTACCTCTTTTCCTCAACTTCACTTTAAAATTTAAAATATTAAATAATTATTTAGGTATTTGGATTAATCCAAATGTAATCTTGGCAAATTTTAATTTTTTCCCTCACCTAAATGTGTGGTTTTATGTTAATTACCCCCCTCATTTTCCCTGGGTCCCAATTTAAAATGTGGAATTATCCAACTTTTTTGGTTATTTGGAGTAGCCAGTATATCTATCTTCTGTCAAAATTAATTTTTATAAAACACTGGGAAGGATTAGTTTTAAAAATTTTGAGCCAACGCTCTCCCATTTCTCTAACTCTGACTTCGAAGTTTCATATTATAAGACTAAGTTATATAGATTATCTGAAGTAGTAGCTCTACCTGCATGCAAATTTAGATTTTATATCTCACCTATATTTCTTAAAATACCTATGTATTTATAGCCCACACAATTTCATATACAAATATTTTCAACTGTCCCATTTTTTAGACTATTGTAGTGTTTTGGGGGTGATTTCTTTATTTTATTGCCTTTCTACTTGTATGTTATATGTCAATATATTGTAGTGTTTTGGGGGTGATTTCTTTATTTTATTGCCTTTCTACATGTATGTTATATGTCAATTATTTTTTCCTGTGGGAAATATTTTATTTTAATAGTTTCGTTTTTTTTTGTGAGCGTGGGGGGATGGAAGAGACCCTTCCTTTCCCACATTTTCATATACTTAATTTGGAATATTTATTCAGGGTGCTTAGGGTGATTCTTAAACCTTTCTGTAAAATTTAAATCTTCTACAACATTAATAATTAGTTCTTACATAAGTTTTGGAAATTTCGTAAGAAAACAAAAAAAATAACCACCTCCAATTAAAAATTTCAAATATTTTAGAAAGTATTTGGAGAAATCCTAATATATTATTCCCGATTTTTTTTCTCCCAAAAGTGCTATTTTAAAATTTTAAAGCATAAGCTATTTTGGTTATTTGGAGTGGCCCCTTAATTTTCCTGCCAAGTTTAAGTTTTGAAACACCCTTGAAAGTAGTTGTTTCTTCAATTTTTTTAAGTTTTGAACTCAATTTTCCCATTTCACCAGATCGAACTTCAAAACTTCAAATTTTAAGACTTATTTGATTATTTGAAGTGGTACCTCTACCTGCCTGTCAAATTTCGATCATCTACCTTTCCTTATAAGTTTATTATATATTTATACCCCTTAACACTCCCATATTCCCATTGACAAATTTTCAAAATTCCTTTTTATTGACTTTTCTGGTTGCATAGGGGGTCCCTCTATCTGCCTTCCAAATTTCAGATTTCTATGACGTTTAGAAGGGTTCTCAAAATTAATGCGGAAGGAAGGACACGACCCTTCCTTTATATTTCCCGGAACCCAATTTTGAAATTTCCTGATATTATATTTTCTGGTTATTTGGGGAAATCCGGCCACCTTCCTGACAAGCAAGATTTCAAGTTTCCTGGTCCAGGGATTGGGAAAATACGCTCATGAGTGAGTCATTGAGTCCCACACTTTTCTGCCCCTCTCCACAGGGGTGGACTTTGAAAACCCCTTAAAATTATATCACTTTATTCTAGAAAAGAACCTTCATTTTAAAATGTTAGACAACCTTAAGAAGTGGATATAAACAAGAGATACAAAGTCATTATGTATTAATGATGTATTAATGAAGAATTATATGGATAGTGATTTTGGTTAAAATCAATTAAAACTGCTTTTTAAAATCTCATAATATCTTTGCGACTTAGTTTTCAGTACTAACTTAAATATATACCATTGTCAATTATATCTCAAGGTTTTGTATTTCATTTTGGCTTTTGACTAACAAACATTTTCATTCAATATTCATATAAATTTTGAACACTTGGGCATTTTACATGGTTGTAAGAAGTAAATAACCATAGTTATATTATTAGTAAATAAATACCTATTCTACGTATTCAGAGTCTTTGGTCTTATCAGTTGAAATTAATAATTTTTCTAAATTTTTCTCTACAATGAGTCCACTTCTACAAAATTAAAGAATAATAAAAAATTGATATGTAACTGTGTGCGACTGTATGTACCAATTTTGCCTCAAATTGGTTTCTGTAGCTGTCATATTTTTAAATGATCCTCGGACAAACTTTTTAACAAATTTTATTCTGATTTCATTATTTTATTTTAGTACAACGATTATTTACCGAGTTAACAAGTTTGTGTAGGTGTAACTTGATACTTTATGTACCAATTTGCTCGCTAAATATTATGCTCTTTTTTTTTCAAAGTTTTTGGCACACTTGACCAAAGAAACTAAATGGTAATATTATATTTATACATACTATTTTTATGGGGTTGTAATTTTTTTCTTTTTTTTGCATTCGTGATTCGACTTTGGACACATCTCATACTTCAAATAGTTTTGGGTCTGTTTCAATAAGTAGTTTTGTTGTTGTTGTTGTTTGTTTGGCGCCCCGAACAAACCTATTATATAAGCTTTATGATACTATTTTAAGTTCTAAAGCATACATAGAACCCATATCGGTGAGTGTGTGAACAAAGGCGTTAGTCTCGTCTAGTCTGTTTTAAGGGGAGGTTGGGGTTCACATTCGGTGTACCCCCATTCAGATGTAAGGATTTTTTTTCTTAAATAGTTTCCCGCTCTATTTCCACGCAAACGCGGCGACACTTACTCTAAATTCTACCTTCCTCATTCCTACACGAATGGCATGGATCAACCGGATGGCTATTGAAATGTGAAAAACTGATAAAACAAGCGAACTCCAACTCTTTCAAATCTATGAACTTAGGACGCTCTTGGCGTAAAACAAAAGATGGGCCATGGTCCCTTTCACACTGGCTAATTCCCGTAGATAGTATACCTGATTCAAGCCATCGTGTATTACGTTTTTCGTAGTCAGAATTATTTTTTGTTACTGTGTAACTAATAATAAAATAATTGTATTTAGTTGTGTGCATTTTTAAAAAAATACCATGTTACCGGAAATGTAGTTCTAAGTAGCTTTTGTATAAGAGATGGTGATTCAAGTTTATTAGAATAACACTTCAAAAGCTCCTCGAGAAATACATTAATATTATGCTTTCAACACTTATTTTAATACAGGTAAGAAATTTAAGTTTCTAATTTAGAGCTAAAGTAAATGATTAACTTGACATCATCGTATAGACCGAACGGGCAGTAAGATGCGGTGCAAAAACCAACCAACTTGACGTCTATTTCCATAAAACATTTAGCTTTGTAAAGTCTTTTTGAGGGACTCTATTTTGGCAATGAACTGATAAATTCCCCTTTCTTCTTTTTTTATTCTCTCTTTCTTCAGACGACGCAGTCAGCCAGTCTGGCCCGCGGGGGAGTTGTAAATACCGCAGTCTCCCAGGTTGTCACCTCACCGTTACAGCGTTGCCAGGTTGCTCAGCCCAGCGTCGATGATCGTGGCGGCTTGGCTTGATTCAACTCGGGACGGACTGGTTAAAAGTACTTCATATGGGGGAGAAAAAAAAAGAAGAGCGAGAGATAGGGGCCCTGAAACGAGCACATGGAGTCAATATACATTTCTTTTTTTCTGTCTTTGTATTCAAATATAATGCGCATCAATTTCACGACAAACAAAATATTTTTGCATTGAGATTTAACTTACAAAAAAAAAAATTCTTAAATTGGCGATTTTCTTAATAAGATAATATTTAAATAATAGAATAAAAGTAGTTTGTATAGTTATAGAATAGTGCGATGCAAGAGCGCTCCCTTAGTGCGCTATTTACAACAATGCCAATTGGTTGAACATTGTATGTACTGTATATAGAGTTTTAAAACCATTCTTGACAGTGACTGTGACATTAAATTTAAAACAACTTATTTAAGTAATGATTCAAAAATCAAAACTTTCGCCTTAATTGAATAATCGTATCGTGAAGTCAGAATAATAATTTCACTTAAATTAGTAGCATCCGGTATGCTTAAATCAGTGTGCAGCTAACCAAACTGTCTGTACAATATTTGTATTATATATTTTATGCACTCGTTCTATTATTTGTTTACAAACTTTTGAACTAATATACACTTTTCGATGTCTTAATATAAACACAAAGCGCCACAAAAACAACATAAGTATTTATTTTATCTTCATTCTATCTACCCTTGCAAAATGAGAATTTCGCATATGGATGTTTGTTTTAAAAAAGTAGCATAGTTGATAAAGCAATGAGCTAAACTCGTCAATATCTGAATTCTTCTATAGGGGTATGGCATAATCAAACTAAAGAGTCACACCTTACAAAAGAGTTTTAAATTCACAGAAAGAGTTGCTTAGACTGAATTTTGTCTAAGCTTGATAACACAGATCATTGTTATAGGCCTGTGATTAGTTCTTAAAATCCATAATTTTGACACCTATAGTGCTACAATTTTAAATTAATAACAATTCCCCCCAATGTTTGGTGCTCGGCATCCCAAACGTAAGCACTGAATATTGATGTCAGACTATAGTAACAACATTGAAAAACAATTAGAACTAGATTTATTAGTGCTAAATTAAAGTGACAACATTTAGCAACAATTAAAAGCATTAGTGTCACACTATAGTAACAACGTTTGAAAATCAATTAGAAATATTGTTGCCATGTTTAAATAACAATATTAAACTACAATAACAAGTATGGATGCCATATAATAGTAACAACATTGAATAAAAACAATTACAAGTATTGGAGCCACATTTAAAGTAACAAAATTGAACAGCAAAGGAGTATTGGTGCTACATAAGAGTTACAACACTAAACAACAATTAAAAGTATTGTTGCCACATTATACTAACAACATTGAACAACAATTAAAAGTATTGGTGCCACTTTATAGTAACAGCATTTGAAAATAAATTAGAAGTGTTGTTGCCAGGTTAAAGTAACAACCTTTAACACCAATTAAAAGTATTGGTGCCACATTATATTAACAGCATTTGAAAATCAATTAGAAGTGTTGTTGCTGAGTAAAGTAACAACCTTCAACAACAAATAAAAGTATTGGTGCCACATTATAGTAACAACACTAAACAACAATTAAAAGTATTGGTGCCACATTATAGTAACAACATTGAACAACAAATAAAAGTATTAGTGCCACTTTATAGTAACAGCATTTGAAAATAAATTAGAGGTGTTGTGGATTGGTTAAAGTAACAACCTTTAACACCAATTAAAAGTATTGGTGCCACATTAAAGTAACAACATTGAACAACAATTAAAAGTATTGGTACCACTTTATAGTAACAACACTATCCAAATCGGTGTTCATACGAGCTAACCGTCAGTTCCATATAGTCTGATTATCAGGTGACAGGGAGATCAGAGTTTGAATTTTGGCAGAGTTTATTGAGGGTGGTTTTTACTGAAAAGCTTCTCATTCACCCTGTATGCAATTTATGTACATTTTTTCTTAATTTTAGCTCTCTCTTCCCTGACCAATAGGGAAACCAACTAAACACGAGTAGCCTAAGCCAAAGAAGAAAAGTAACAAACATTTTAGAGTTAGACTAAACTAAAATGATTTTTTTAACATTTGTAAAAAGAAAACCAACTTTCCTTCGTACTCCCCTTTCTTCCACCAACAATATTAGTTCAAAGGATTCTTACCAAACTAAGACTACATTATTTTATAGCTTCAAACCAGATGATATATTTATTTTGTTCTTCTCTCGCATAATTTGGCAATAATGGTGTTTAAAAAATACCTTTATGTTTGTAAATAAATAAATATAGTAAAGCAATGCACCACATCTTTTTGTAGATTGCGTCCTAATATTTACCTGCATTATCCTCATATTTATAATATAGTGGCAAGGAAGTAAGGAATAATTTAGAATAAATGCACCCGCAATTGTTTGGCTGGGGGTGTATAGCCATTTAGGAAAAAACACCCCAATAGTCACAACCGAAATTCGAGCCCTCGACATCCCTGCCACCAGAAAATCAGTCTAGACGAGAGTGCCGGCTTTATTCTCGTACCTATCAATGATGGCATTAATTAATTTCAATGTCTGAGAGCCTCTATACGATTATAATCATCCCACTATAGAGCTCATTGGGTAACTCAACATTTCAAGTATATGTTCCTTAAGATATGGCTCAAAGTTTGGTGGTGAAATAGTTCCCTTTATTTCATAACTGTAAATGTAATATAATAGTGAGCTTTTGTTTTTTTGTCATCATCGCGTCTTACTAACCGTGTGAATTAATCACGATAATTGGGTAGGCACGAGGTTGGTGGTCTTGAAGAAATGTACTTTAGTTTGCTTGAGTGGGAAACAATTGAGGGGAAAACTGCTCTGAGTATGACCAGGCGGGATTCGAACTCCAACCTCCCCGCCACCGGCAAACCATATCAGATAAGTTTTGACATGTATCCACGTATCCACTGACGCAGTTTAAACGTCATATGTATCAAGTCTGGTTTGTCGGTGACGGGGAGGTTGTGACTCAAATCCCAACCGGGTGTACTTGGGGTGGTTTTCCCAAAATGGTTTGCCACTCCTCTTCCACACAAATTTGGGTACACTTCCTCCGAATTCTTCGTTTTTCCTCTTTACCCCCTTATTGCAATGTAAAGCCCAAACAGACAGCAAGAATCGGTGTTTAAGAAATGTAAAACAGGCTTCATAGATAAATCGAATAACTTTCATCGGAGCATCGCTGAATCCAAAAGATTTTTGGGGGTTAAAACAACTCCCCGTGTATCCCATAACCCACATTTAAAAATAAAATAATATCCATAAATAGTATATGATAATGATATGCAGAGTTGAAATTAAGGGAAATCCATTCATTACTGATATAATGTGTATTGTTAGCATGGGCCTCGTTAGCGGAACTGACAAGGTGGGAGTAACACTCCCTCCCCCAATCAGTTGATCAAATGGGGCACTCTTCAAACAGTAATTAAAACAATCAGTGAAGTGTTTTATTTAGAAAATGGAAAATCCTCGTTTGTAACAATGCATAGAAGATTAAGGTAACAATTTTAAATGGATTATAGAATGCATTTATCTATTATGTTATTCGTATGCTTTAGATTGAAAAATGACACCTGGGCACGGGACTCAAACCCGGGAACTTTGACTTAGTACGTCAATGCTACTTAGCTATCCAGGGTTCATACCGTTGCACGGGATTTGTACAATTATTATAATTGTAAAGGATTGCATATTAAGGATCAAATAGCCAAGGCACGTCCATAATAAACTCTGACTTAAATATTAGTGAAGAATGACCCTTCGCATGGGACAATTCCTGGATAGCTCAGTGGTAAGGACATTGACGTACTAAGCCAACGGTCACGAGTTCGATTCCCGTGTCCAGGTATCATTTTTCAATTTTGAGACTATGATATTTAGATGCAGTATTCTTCTCTAAAAGCATAAATAATAGCTTTGGCTATTTGATTCTTTCTTTAAATAGTTGAGAGCCTTGAGATTTTTTTTTCTTCTTCCAAATTTCTAACAATATAATAACACCAAAACATTTTAAGGTTATGTAAATATGTTGGGAAAAAAATATTTCACTCCATCTCGTAGTCACCCTTTTAATTTAATTTAATCTTTAACCACCGCTCGAAAAATATTCTAGATATAGCAATGTATTGAAGCAGAGCCATCTTGATAAAGACGGCCGTAATCGGAGGAATGCAAACACCTAAAAACCTATACAGGAGGTACAAATTTCATTGTAAATTTGCTAGAAAACTTTAAGCCGTTTACATAATTATCAATAACTTGATTGATTGATAGCCGGTTTAATGACCATAGAATTTAAAAAAAAAATCAAACAAGCCATGTATATGTTACACAAATAAATGGTTTGACAAAATCGCACAAACTTTCTCATATTGAGTATTACAGCTTAGAAGATAATTTTCAAAAAGATGATTTGAGTAAACTACCCTTAAGTATGTTTTCCTCATAAAACAAAACATATCATTTTGTGAACAACAATATACAATCTTTATATACACTTTATTTCAAATTGTTAATATATATTTACGAAATTAAAATTTTCAAAAATAAATTATCTGTAAACTACATTAAAATTATTTGTTAGTATTTATAAAAATGTAAACTTATTTTTATTTATCATGAAAAACTATTCTAAAATACAATTAAGAATTAAATCTTCAAGATCAATTTACAAAAAATAAAATTTTCTATAATTTGTCATAAGTAAACTACCCTTAATTTAATTTATTTTAGATAAATAAAAATACATTATTATTGATAATGTAAAATATTCCCCCGATACTAAATGTTAATCAAATCATTAAACCTAGTTCCAAAAAAATCAAATTTCACAAAATTAAGCCAATTTTTAACTTTTAATTTTTGATTTTTTTAGAAAACAAAATGTATATAATTACACAACAACTTAACAAAGACACATTTTGAACAAAATCACAAAATCATTTTTTTTAAATATCGAAATTAAATAAAAGTAATCAATAACTACCCATAGCACAACAACTGCCCTATCCCCCAAAAAAAGAATGTATAAAGCTTTATTTGTTATTTTCATGTCAAACACTCTCCAAATATACATTTCAAGCAAAATCGTTATAACCATTTTCAAAATAATTTGAATTTTCCAAAATCACTCATCACTAAAACGACCCTTTATAGTATTTTTATCAAATAACCAAGACATTGTAATACTATCGAATAAAAGCGCCGCTCTTTGGGTGTCAATCGTAAGAAAATGTGAACAATCACCCCACTTCGGGTGTCGATTGATTCACTGCGGATTAATTCCCTGTTTATTGCTGTGATGATTTTAGGTTGTCTTAAGCTCCGTTATCGAGCGCCTATCACCACTGT
>CABFOW010010560.1:0-10210 GCA_902141385.1 Timema californicum
CGGGATCATACTTCACTTACTACCCCACCGGCTTGTGGACAAGAGGTGAGGACGGCGACTTAGGTCTTGGGGAATATTATCTAACGTATCAAAATTACTATTTCGGCGTCATGGGGGGAACTCTGTCTAAATTACCATTTGGAATTTGTTACTAATTTATTTTACATTGAAGTTTGGAAATGCTACGCGCTTATCGCGGCATGAAGTTAGACCGTCGCTTTCGTCGCCACTTAAATTTGGGGTCTAGGCCCAATTTATCTTTAATTTATATTTTTGTAAACATAGGTTTTTGACCGGAGATAGTCTGTGGTCCTGGGTTCGGAACCCAGCTTGTGTTCATTTCAAGAGTATTGCAGTATTTAAACTCGACTTTGTTTGTCAAGTCAAATTCGAGAGTTAATATGTTACGTAGGTTTCTGTTACATTGAGGTCTTGCAACATTACTATGACGTCACGTTTACTACGAGCGTCCGTAGGAAACTTAAATGTTTATACTAGGTTGGTTAACTGTGACGCGGGAGTTACAGTTATACCATTCCTTTGTGTTAGGAACTATTCCAGTTAGTGAAGCAACCGGGGAACTAAAGACCATAACACTGAGATCCCGGACGGTACTATGTTGATAGGTTTAAGTTTAATGTTGTTTGATAACCGTCTTGAGGAGGTTACGAGTTTGTTTACCCTTTGATCTAGTTGACTCCGTTGGACGGAGTGCGCTTCACGCACGATTGAATGTTTGTATTACTCTATTATTGTTTTTGATTCAATAAAATTTATTATGTTCGACCAGGTAACTCTTTTACCTGATTTACTGCCTCTCTCACCTTATAGATATTAAGGGGGGGGTTGCATTTAGAAGAAATGTACCAGTATTTGCGTGGGGGGGGGAGGTAGGAAGCCATTTTTAAAACAAATCCCTTTACAACACTCGACCGAGATTCGAACCTAAATATCTTCGTCATCGGCATTCTAGTCTGCTGCGAGAGTAGTGCTTAGACCATGCAGCCACCGAAACGAGTGATAAAAAGTTTATAGTCAAAACAATAATTCAAAATTTAAAAAAAAAAGTTAAACAAGGAAGATATTGGTTAAAAATGCCGAAACTTTATGTTAATAGGCCAATACTTTTGATAAATTCAGACTTTAAAACTAACTTTTTAAACTGTTTACTTTTTTTAAACATTGGGCGTGGGGGAGGTATGTAGGAAGGTTTGAAAGGAGTACATTTTTTTAGGAGCTTCTAGTGAATGAAATGCCTTGCGACTTAGATGTCTTTAAAAATATTGTTTAGGAAAACCGATTATCTGTCCACCCAGCTGAGATTCGAACCCAACAACTTCGTCAACGGAAAACCAAACTGGATTAGTCTGACACTTAGTTCGAGCTCTCACCACCAGTGTGGGTATTGTATAAAAAAATTAATTAGAGGTGTATAGACTACTCTATAAGATGTTTCGTATACTATTTAATACATGTACAGGATATGGGCGACTTATATTAACCTAATTCCAAATGGCAAACACAGCTGATATTCCTCACTCTTCTTATACGTAAATGCGGGTACTTTTTTTCTAAAGCTACCTTCCTCATCCCTACTCCATTTAAGTATATTAATGCGGATAGCCCAGAAGGGTAATAAAACGAAGAGCAAAGTAAAAAAGGAAAGTGCAATATTTTTAAATCATAGAAAAAGGTTCCGCAGTTTGAAATTCCCGCGGGACCAGCGCGATTTTATATCCCCGAAGCTGTGTGGACTTTCAGATTGTGTCCACCTTACCCTAGGCTGAAGAGCGTATCTGCCCCCATTTTCCCCTATAAACCTCTAGCTCACATTAAAGCCCCACCGATATATTCTCGGACGGTTATTTATTTAGCAGGCGCGAGAGAGTTTAATGTGACCCTAATATAAAGTGGCGTGAAGGCTTTTAATATTTTTTATCAGACTTCATTCACCCCTACACAATCTACTCTTTAGATTATGTGCCTTATAAATATAAAATATTGGGAGATATTTAGGGGTAAGCTCGATTTAGCCCTAGGGTCCCGTCGTGGATATGACGTCACAGCCTAAGACAAGAGGATAATAGAGTGGTTTATGACTCCTCTGAAAACCCTCAGGGGGGTCCCCAAAGTGTCCTTTCAAGGACATTCGACCTTTATCGTGGAACGTTGAAATTTTTCTTGTTTGGGTCCGCAGGTTAGGTCGTAAGGTAAGAAAGAGTCTGCTTCACCCTACGGATAAAGCTCCATTCACACGTACTACAAAAATAGAGATCAGATTCTGTCAGGGCAGCTACGTCAGACCTAGCAAGTCGGCAGTGGAAAAAAATATGGCTTGAATAAAAAACTAACCCGGATCATAGGCTGGAAATAGTAATGGATGTAAACAATTTTGTTATAGAGTGGCGCCGTAATTTACACACCAGCAAAAATGTATTTATGCCCATTCTTTGCAACAAAAAGTAGAAACAGTTGGTTACCGACATAATTTATTTTTTAGCAGCTAAACAGATCTTTAAAGTTAATAATATCACGGGTGACCTGGCGGTAAGGTGTCAGACTTCTGTGGTGGCGGCCGGGGTTCAATCCTCGGTCCCGGCACAGATTTATCTGATTACCAAACCCTTCCTTCACCTCTGACAAGACATCTTGTGAATGTGGGGAATGCCAGGCCTCCACCGTGGTTCGGATTCCACGTTAAACTGTAGGTCCTTCATTTCATCTCACAATCACCCTACCATTACACATTAGCGTAAGTGCGTATAACCCGAACGGGTAGTAAGACGAGGTGCTAATAATAATAATTATTATTGTAAAATACCTATGTTTCACACCATGCAATTTCTAAAATATGGGACATTTACGGAACACATACGCGTTGGGGTTGAAACTCTCAAAGTAAAATTAAATACGGGATGGGTGGTCGGTCACCTTTGGTATACCTTGATACGCNAATAAAATAAGTACACACGATCTTTCTAGTTATTTAAAATCATTTCACAACAGTAGATTCAACTGTAAAGAAGTATCTTGCTCTGTGGGAGCATGCACGCTGATTGAATCGGTGGTTTTGAAATGTTGATGTGTCTCCGAAGCTGATGTCACGAAGAAAAAAGAAAGCTGGAGTTGATACAAGTCGCATCTACCGGATAACGCCGATAAGGCTGAAATCTTGTGATAGGTTTATAGCTCGCCACGTGATCTGCTCTTGTTTCTAGGTGAACGTGTGAATCTAAAAAACAACAACATGTAACTAAAGAATAACACAACGAACAACTACCAAATATAAATTGTACAGAATCAAATAAGGTTATTAATTTAAAATGCAAATATACATAGATTACCATATTTTAAAAATAATAATTAAAAAGCGCTTTGCAAAGTATTTACTACACTGATAACTCCCAAATTTACAAAATATGTTTTCAGACAAAAATGTAATTGAATAACTATCACTATGGCGGCCGGGGTTTAATTCTAGGTCGCGGCAAAGATTTATCTGATTACCAAACCCTTCCTTCAGCTCTGACAAGACATTTTGTGAATGTGGGGAATGCCAGGTCTCCTCCGTGGTTCGGATTCCACGTTAAACTGTAGGTCCTTCATTTCATCTCACAATCACCCTACCATTACACATTAGCGTAAGTGCGTACAACCCGAACGGGTAGTAAGACGCGGTAATAATAATAATAATAATAAACTAGCACTACATTGAAAATAACTTTGTGACAAAAGTTGTACGTTACTTTATATTTAGCAAAGTTTGTATAACTTTTCGTTTTTATTACAATATTGCGTAGTCGTAGTCATCTTAAGTGGTTTGCTGGTGATGTTGAGGTCAGGGTTCGTATCCTAACTGGGTGACTTTGTCTGAACAACATACACATAGTCGGTGACCAGGTGGTAAGATGTCAGACTAATGTGATATGGGTCGGGGGTTCAATCCTCGGTCCCGGCACAGATTTATCTGATTGCCAAACCCTTCCTTTACCTCTGACAAGAAGTGTATTAATCATAACTTGTGAATGTGTGGAATGCCAGGCCTCCACCGTGGTTCGGATCCCACGTTAAACTGTAGGTCCTTCATTTCATCTCACAAATCATCCTACCATTACACATTAGCGTAAGTGCGTATAACCGAACGGGTAGTAAGACGCGGTGCTAATAGTAATAATAATAATAATAATAGTAACACACACATACATTTTATCTTATAATAAATGGCTCAATGTATATTGATTATGAATTACTCATTTTATCTTTAATAGTATTTATTTATTGGGGGTTGCAAGACTTTATGAACAAATGGCGTGTTTGTTGGTAAAAGAGACTTATTTTAAATTCTATAAAATTTATATTGTTTAAAATGGCGCAATTTTCATCTGGTTGTGATTGTAACTATTTGAATATTAAATTTGATGTATCATTTTTATTAGTTATTTTCCCCTTAAGTAACTGGAGATTTTGACAAATTTACAATTAATGAAAGTAGCCAAACCACATCGGCTTAGAACCTTTTTCAAACATTTTTTGAAGGAAAAAATATATTATTTTGTATTAACTACAATTTATTGAAAAACAAAAATCTCCAAAGAAAAAACAGGCACTATTTATTTATAGTTTAAATGTATGTGTTTATATTTTATATTACTAATTTTTCTTTTGGTAGTATTGCTTGTATTCTAATTTGTATTAGGCCTACTCTAACTTTCGTATCCTACCTTAGAATCGCACCAAATTTGAAAATAGAATCATTAATACAATAATTTATATAAATGATGTAAAGATAAAAATTTGTTTGAATTGCTACGACTTTTTCTATATTCGTGCCCTTATATCTAGAATCAAATCCAAGCCCACAGACACTAAATTAATTCTGATGGTTCTAAAGGATTTGTTTAAACCTGAAATAACAAATGCTTTGTAATTTTATTGTGAAAGTCCCTAAGCCTTTCAAAACCTCAACTGCCAAGTCATACCTTACTATTCCTCAATGAATGATTAAAATGAAGGCATGAGCAACACTGTAGTAAACTCTACTGGTTGCCATCGTAACATGACGCTTATAAGGAAAGCCAAAAGTGAAACACTAGCGTTCGAAGCGGTCACGCGACAGAACTAAAATTATTTGTTCTAAGTGTAAAAACAACAAAATAAAATATGACTTAATATTTTAACCCTTGCCGTTTCTGTTTTTGGCAGGGCCTATATTTGATAGGCCTGTAAAGTCAGTGATGTAAAATACCCAAGGTATTTACTCAAAATGGGTATTTAAATGGATATTTATAACCTTTCTTCAGGTTTAACTGCTTATTTAATCAAACAGTTTATTCATGGCATATGATGACTAAACTGAATAGTATGAAAGAGATTGGAATAAAAAATAAGAATTTGGTTCATTATCTTAAAAAGCCAGTATTTCAAGATAACTAGTAGAATAGTTTCTCAAGATAAGACCATTCAATGAGATTTTAAAAATATCATGCAATACAAGTAAAAAAAACACAATAATTACTTTTTATTTAGCATGGAAACCGACAAAGTTGTCTAGTGGTCAGTGCACATGACCACGAGCCTAAAGGTCCCGGGCTCGTTTCCCGGCTGGTACCTTGGGTATTTTTTCCGAAAGGGCAATTACTCCAACGGTCACCAGGTGTTTGGATTATTAGGCTCAATTAAGTTTCTGCTGGTTCCACGTCATCAAACTCACTATCACGATCACCATAATCTCATCGGTGCATGCATGTAAAGAGTCTCCACAGAAAGGATGTACGGTTAGTACAGTAGCCCCATGGCTTCTTTGGTGCTGACTAACAGCTAACAGCTGACTTCCGACAGTCAACATTTAGGTATATACCTAAATTTTGACTGTTAGAAGTGACAGCTGCTAAACACCTGTTTTTGCAGATCATATGGTTCAGCGTAGGGATACATAATTTGGTCTGGTATCTTTTCAGAGCTGTCAGCTGTGAACTGTCAGTCATTACCAAAGAAGCCATGGGCCTACTGTTTATTCGGGCGACGATTGGGCAACGGTACATTAGTACTGGATAATCTTTCCACTAAAGGACTACGAATGATGTAGCTCAAACGCGCATTATTATTATCATTATTATCTAGCATGGATATTTTCTAGCTGTGTACAATTTTCTTACAAGTAAAGAAAACAATAACAATTTTAAATTTTAAATGACTGTATTAAACTTTACTATCAATCTTTTAAAAGTTTAAACTGCACCTGAAGCTCTTCCTCAATACAACTTTTAATAGAGAGATTAACATGTCCACCTCAGTTTTGACAAGTTTCAAACCATGAATTTCTTTTAAACTTTTTATAAAACTTCCCTCTTTCAATTATAAGTTATCTGCTTTTACCCCCTTAAAAAATTCAAATAAGTGATTTTAAAAACCATTTAATTTTTATTATTATTATTATTATTATTTAGCACCGTGTCTTACTACCCGTTCGGGTTATACGCTTTAAGTACTAATTACGTTAATTGATTGGGAATTGGAAAGGTTGAATTAGAGGAAGTGAACCCACATAAGCGTGGAGGGAGAGTGGAAAACCATTTAGGAAAAACCACCCCCAGTTCACCCGACCGAGATTCGAACCTCGATCTCCCCATCCTCGGCGGTCGAGCTAAACACGACCGGCGCGATAGCCAACTACGCCACCAAGGCGGGTCATTTCAAAATTGATTTTAAAGTTATGTGATATATTTTTAACAAAAGTTAGAGATATTCTGCTGTTAAATGATTCCCCCCCCCCAAAAAAAACCCCTTTTTTTAGGTGGGTATTTAAGAAAATAGGTAAATACTCACTTAAATTTACCCTACCCACCGAGTACTTACCCGATCCATATCACTATATATATATGGTACATTCCGACTACCCTGAAAGGTGGCGATCTGTCCCTGATGTTATTACACTATGGACCTAACCACCTAAGTTACGCCATAGTGTAAAGGAGCAAGGTAAGTTCGCTTCCTTTCAGTGTGAACGGAGTGTACACAAACTTGTCTAAGTAGATTTAGAACTTGCGAAGGGCTGTGGAAAAAAATAAAGGAGGGAGGGAGGGAAAGACATCCAAGAATCTACTAGATATTGTGTGATACGCTGGTAAAGAGGGACCAGGGAAGAAGTGGCCCTTTTTAAAAGGGCACTAACACCAGCACAATATTCCCTAAATGAAGTCTCCACAACAACAAAACCGAAAAGTTTTGACATTTCTGGATGGGTGTTCTTTGTTAGAAAAGAGGTTGTGTGGAAAGGGATGTTCGGGGGATTGAATGGAATGGGGAATGATATTTGTTCGGGGTCTTGCGGTATTCTTCCCCTCTTTCATCCCTCTCCTTCCCCACCCTCATTCATTCTTCTTTATTATTATTTATGGTTAGGGAGGAGAGGGATGAGAGCCCAGAGGATTGCGGGTGAATCGAGGCAAGATTATGTAACCGCAGAGACATAAATAGTACCCTGGTAAACGGGTTGCCTACCTGCTCCGGATATTGTAAATGCTGTTTAATGTGCTGCATGGTGCCCGATACGTCGGAGGTGCGATTTATAGTCTCGGCAATGCGCATGCGCGTATATCTGTAGAGAATGCTAAAGCCCACTCTCTACATATGGGTCTTATTAACACCCATATATATCTATCGCGTCTTACTAACCATCCGTATTTTGAGGTATGGATGAGGAAGGTATCATTTAGAGGAAATGTACCTGCATTTGAGTGGAGGAAGAGTGAGATTCCACTTTAGGGGAAATCACCCTGAGTACATCTGGTCGAAACTCGAACCCCGAATCCACTATAAATGTCAAACCAGATGCCTGAAATTTAGTTCTAGACCCCACCGATGATTGTAGTAGCTTGTCAAAGATCAGAAGAAAATAATCAAATTTACCTTTAAATGATTTACAAAAGCTATATTAGAACAACTAGCAGTTATAGCTGCTTTAGTGGCCGCACAGCATAAGGCGTCACTCTCGCAGTAGATTAGACTGCCGACGAAAAGGATATCGGGGTTCGAAACCCGGTCGGGTGTACTGAGCGTGGTTTTTCCAAAATGGTTTTCCACTCTCTCTACACGAAAATTCAGGTACTCTTCTTCTAAATTAAACCTTCCATTTAGTCATATTTCCCTCTACAGCATTTTGACGCGGTCTCCCCTAATATTTATTACTGTGCAACTGTTATTTTTGACAGATAGGATAAATGGTGATAAAATCATACAATTGGCATTAGTCAATGTTGCCAGCAAACTACTTTTTACACATATTTAAAATTTACCATCACTGTAACTACACCAACACCTATGGGGAACAGTAACACCAATCTTGACTTTCCTATACTTGATCCCGCGGAAGGATTACTCCGAAATGTTTGCGAAAGTACACTTGAGCTTCCCGGTAGTCTTATTAGAGAGGATATTATACCTTAATACGCGTTTTAGAACAAAGGAAGGGGTTACTAAGTACATATAACGCCACTTTAATTTGCATGCTGATAATAATCTGTGCCAAGTCAAACACCTCCCCCCAAAAATAACCTCCTCTAAGGCTCCCGAGTCTTTATTACATCCTTCCCGGGTCCGAGGGATTCCCCAGAGTCCCGTGCGAGGATGAACATCCGGAAACATCTGGCAACACGAGCGCCTCTCACGGCGAAATCTCTCAACACCACTCAATATCCAACCAGTCCCTTCCCTTCAACAAAACTTTATCTTGTCCCTTTTTATTTTTTTTCAGCTAGACATAGCTGTTGTTACGGAGAAATTCTTCCCTGTGTTTTTCTTGTAACACTTCAACCCTTTCCTCTTTATCTACCCCCTGCCCCATCTTTTTTTTTACAACCCTTCTCTCACACAACCCTTTTTATATTAGAAGAACTGCGTATCGACTGTTCAACGGACACAATGAAATAGTTGAAACAAAACGTCCCTTTCCTATTTTCTGTCTGAACATAAAAAAAACCAGACGAAATACTAGAAAGTAATTGGATGATGACTTTATCTAGCACACTTCGATTTTATAGTGTTGGTATTGAAACTAGTAGATCATCCAAATGACAGAACCGTCGTAGTATGTGGTTATTTAAATACTACTTTAATGACTTTAATCAACTTAGAATTTAAAAAAAATTACCTATAAAATGACCCAACAATATGAACAAAAACTCGTAATGAATACGCACGACTAAATCGAACACGCACTTTACAAATGGTAGCTAAAAATATACCTGCAATGAAAATCCTTTAATAATGAATGAACTCTTGCAGTCTGCTAAATATAAGATTAATTTACAATTAATATCTGTCTCAGAAGTAATAGCAATCCCTTCTACATACTAGTAGCAACAAGAGAGAACAAGAAAAGAGGATCCAAAGTGTTAACAAAGTTATGTTTGAATAGTTATACATTTATAAAATATTGATAGCATTAACAAATATAGGCCCACTTACTCAACATAAATGCCTAAAGATGGCTAAAAAATTATACAAATCAAGAAAATATTACCAAAAATACTTAAAAATTCTAAATAACAGAAGAATAACCAAATAATGATATATTTTAAAATGTTCCTACAATAATGGGATAGTGAACAGGATTTATGTTCACATGAACATTGTTTGTGATGTACAAAAAAAAAGTCAACAAAATACGGGCCCTGATTATAACAATAGTGTATTTAATACCAAGGTACCCGCACCAGTTATTCCAAACACCTGGTATTTTTTGAAAGAGTGTGACATTCTACGACACGACGACTGCAGGCTTGCATTCAGGTGGAAGGTGGCCATTTTGAACACTTCCTATAACGTTTACTGGAGTACAAACAAGGTAAAACGGGACAAATGTTTGTACGGACATTTTAAATTGTTTTTGTATTTCCTGTCCGCTACCGCAGTGGGTCCAACTTGTTACGGTACACCCTATACATTATTAAGGTAGAATTTATAATTACCCACATTTACGTAAAGAAAGTAGAAAAAGCATTTAGGAAAATAACATTTATATACATCCGACTGAGATTCAATCCCCGACCTCTTTTTTCACAGGCAAATCAGATAAGATGTGATTAACGTCTTAATTCGCGTATCCACCGGTATGGGTTTCACTTTTTAAATTATTACTATTATTATTATTAGCACCGCGTCTTACTACCCGTTCGGGTTATACGCACTTACGCTAATGTGCAATGGTAGG
>CABFOW010010563.1:0-10202 GCA_902141385.1 Timema californicum
GTGTACTGTATTATAGACAAACAGCAGTACGGCTGGGAATCCGAGAAGTGAGTGCATTTGTGTACTGTATTATAGACAAACAACAGTACGGCAGCGCAACCTAGAAGTGAGTGCACTTGTGTACTGTATTATAGACAAACAACAGTATGGCTGCGCATCCTAGAAGTTAGCGCACTTGTGTACTGTATTATAGACAAACAACAGTATGGCTGGGAATCTGAGAAGTGAGTGCACTTGTGTACTGTATTATAGACAAACAGCAGTACGGTTGGGAATCTGAGAAGTGAGTGCACTTGTGTACTGTATTATAGACAAACAGCAGTATGGCTGGGAATCCAAGAAGTGAGTACATTTGTGTACTGTATTATAGACAAACATCAGTACGGCTTGGAATCCGAGAAGTGAGTGCATTTGTGTACTGTATTATAGACAAACAGCAGTACGGCTGGGAATCCGAGAAGTGAGTACATTTGTGTACTGTATTATAGACAAACAGCAGTACGGCTGGGAATCCGAGAAGTGAGTGCATTTGTGTACTGTATTATAGACAAACAGCAGTACGGCTGGGAATCCGAGAAGTGAGTACATTTGTGTACTGTATTATAGACAAACAGCAGTACAGCTGGGAATCCGGGAAGTGAGTGCATTTGTTTACTGTATTATAGACAAACAGCAGTATGTCTGGGAATCCGAGATGTGAGTACATTTGTGTACTGTATTATAGACAAACAACAGTACGGCTGGGAATCTGAGAAGTGAGTGTAACTGGATGTAGATGATCCCTTAATTAAATAAACTGGTCCTTATTAACCTTTATAATACACAGGAGCTAATGTAGGGAATATAGTAGACAGGTTTTTTGACGCCCGAGAAGAAATATAACCAATCTCACACATATAATGTCCTGTACGCCTTCAATCTCATTGATGAAATGTTACTAAGAAGTATTTATAAATAACAGTCCAGTTCTTCTTTATGCTCTGCACTGTAGATATTTAAGACATAATAAATTATGTTTCTCTAGTCATGGCACAGCTTCAATCCATTAAAATATTCTAAATAAATATGCGATAGATCATTAAATTTTATTTTGAGCTCATTAATCTTCTCTACCTTTTTTTCCAGATGGAGTGTTTCACTGGACATTCCTGATTTTCTTATGGAAGTGGCAGATATGTAGCCCTCTTCTGAGGTGGGTTATTTCGTCTTGATGAGATGATGTGATGATAATGATAATAATGTGGTGCCACTAGAACTCTTAAATATAGCTAATTAATCAGACCATGGCAAAAATTCCACTCCCGAGAAAAATACCAACGGTAACCCCAGGAATCGAACCCAGGACCTCTAGATCAATAGCCAAGAATACGGACTACAATACCAAGAGTGTGACCACCTTCTCGTGACTTTGACGATTGTTCTGTCCATAAGATCAGCAAATAAAGAGGAACCAATGTCTTGAAAATAGTTTTTCAACCAACATTTTATCTAAGACACTCAAAAAGGGTTCCCAGAAAAATTGCATATTTCTTCAGTCTTAAGTGCATAATTGCATACATATTTTGCCGGTTTTTTGTGCATATAAATCCGCAGCCAAGAGATGACCACCACTGTACATCCCTGATGGGGTGGGCCGGGTCCAGTGGTGGCATCTCTATTACGTGATGGGCCTCCGCCCTTCCCCTCATGACCCCCCTGCTTCTCCCCAACCTCTCGGGGGGGTCCTCACGCTCTCTCCTTACCAAGTTCCCACACTTCACCCGCACACCTCCAATACTGATGGGGGATATTATACTGGGCCTTGGTTGCTTGATTTATCAATCATCAAACACGTTGACTGGTATTGTCCAATCCTAATAGGAAGTGAATTTCTTCATCTGACGGCCAGAAAAGTTACTAGATCTATTTTATACATTCATACGTCAAGTCATATTATCTTCAGCTGCCACATTTGATATATGTTATCAATACCTTTAAAATACTATCAGGGCTGACCACACAAAGTTTATATTTTCTAAAAGGACCTTCCTATGAAACTAGGATTGTATTTATTAGTTTCAAATATTTATATTAACATTATACATTCAACCTCAGTGGTGTATATAGCTAACGCGCTAGTTTCGTGTTGAGCTAGACTGCCGATGACGGGGAGATCGAGGTTCGAATCTTGCTCGGGTGAACTAGGGGTGGTTTTCCCAAATAGTTTTCCACTCTCCCTCCCCGCAAATGCAGGCTCACTTACAATTAGCGTAATTAGTATTTAAGCGTATAAACCGAACGGGTAGTAAGACGCGGTGCTAAGTATTATTGTTATTGCACAGGTAGTGCGGTGAAAACACACACACACACTATGGTGGTTGATTGGCTTAATAAGTCACTCTCACAATAGACTGGATTGACGATGATTGCGATATCAGGGCTCGATTCCTGGTTGGGTGTACTGAAGGTGTTTTTACAATTTTTTTTCTTTCTTATTCCACGAAAATGTGGATACACTTCTTATAAAATGTAACCTTATTTATTCTAAACACGTGTCATTAGTACATATACGTAGATTTATTATTATTATTTTTATTATTATTAGCACCGCGTCTTACTACCCGTTCGGGTTACACGCACTTACGCTAATGTGTAATGGGTACGGTGATTGTGAGATGAAATGGAGGACCTACAGTTTCACGTGGAATCCGAACCACGGTGGAGGCCTGGCACTCCTCACATTCACAATATGTCTTGTCAGAGGTGAAGGAAGGGTTTGGTAATCAGATAAATCTGTGCCGGGACCGAGGATTGAACCCCGGCCGCCAGCGTAGAAGTCTGACACCTTACCCTTAGACCGCCAGGTCACCCATATGCGTAGAACACAAATGTGCAGTATGATATAAGATGAGGGGACAAAAAAAACCACAATATATATTCAACATTAATTTTAATGAGCTCAATGAGAAAAGGGTACAAAGATGAAATATACTACTAAACTCCCCAAGAGAAGAAGGAAACTACCAATGATAGTATTATTGTTATTATTATGTAATATAATTAAAACAATCTAACAGAGGTTACTTTGATAATTCTAATCTCTTAGACATTTATATTGCTAATGTTCATTATATTTTACTATCATTAACTCTAAGTCACATGACATATCTCATTTTACTTTACTTATTTAATTAAATGTACCAATTGCCATTAAACCACCAAACCGTTGACCCCAGATGGGGTTGAACCCATGAACGCTGGGTCTTGAGGTGAGCACTTTACCTCAATACCACCAAGGTCAACGACATATATAAAATATGGCTATCTGTAATTATGTAGGTGACCTGGCGGTCTAGGGGTAAGGTGTCAGACTTCTGTGCTGGCGGCCGGGGTTCAATCCTCGGTCCCGGCAAAAGATTTATCTGAATACCAAACCCTTCCTTCACCTCTGACAATACATATTGTGAATGTGAGGAGTGCCAGGCCTCCACCGTGGTTCGGATTCCACGTGAAACTGTAGGTCCTTCATTTCATCTCACAATCACCGTACCCATTACACATTAGCGTAGGTGCGTATAACCCGAACGGGTAGTAAGACGCGGTGCTAATAATAATAATAGTAATAATAATCTGTAATTATATTCTCTTATGTTTTCATAGGATTTTAACTACACGCACGACCAGCAAGGCCACCCTTAGCAGACGTGGGGCCACGGGCAAATTCCGTTTGTGGGTCACCCAATTATCTGTCTCAACTCACCCTCCCCAAAATTAAATTAACTAAAAAATTTAATTTTGGTTTATTGTTATTACAGTATCTTGCACCTATTTACCCATCTTAACCGTGTAAGGTATTGTAAATTCCCTAAAAGTCACATACATCAAGTGGCCAGTGTTAGAAGCCGAGCTTATACCCATATTAGGGTTGATTTCTCCCTAACCCTTGTTTCTATTATATTTCTCAACGAACTTAATCTGAATAAGGGTACAAAGAACAACTGCTCCAAGTTTGAATTAAATCGTTTAATGAGTTCAAAAGTTTTCATGAGACATATTCACCACATACAAACAGACAAATTCAAATCGGTGCAGTTAGAACGGATAAACCAAACGACATGTTTATATTTTTATTTGTTTTTACAATCTGACAATATTTGCTTGTTCGCCTATGCAGGCAGCCTAATATACGAGTGCGCAAACTAAGATTTCCCAGCTCAACATTCCCCCCCCCCNTTCCCCCCGTCAACATTCCCCCCCCCCCTCTGTCACCTAAGTGCAGAGATTCCCAAACCCTGGGGCTATGTGCATCCACACCGATTTCTTACCCCCAAGGATGTTCCCGACGGCCAGACGTAGCAACATTTCACGGATATTTCAAGGTACATTTCATGTTCCTCTCTATGTTCTGCGATTTTTGTAGCAAGTGTTATTCATATTTCCACCTCAAACAACATTTACCGTTTGTCTGGACGTGGCCTTACGAAGGAGGATGTCTTGTGTCAACAATCGAACGTAGGAGTGGCGAATGTTGAGGATCGGGGAAGTCCCCGACGAGGACATTGCACTCTATAGTGCTGCACAAATACTAGAAGCAGGAAATTGACTTTTCTTAACTGACCAAATATAGGCGAGACACCGCAACTGGAACCGGCACGCTACTCTAATAGATTATGTGATGTTATGAATGAGTTTAGATACATTTTAATTAGTTTATGATTGTAGACTTCATTGTCTTGTATTTTTGTGTCTCTTCTGTTTGCAACACTTGCCATCCTAGTAATATTTTATCTTTAATATCAGTTTTATAATTCTTTAAGGTGGGAATGTAAGGGATGCGAGGAAATGGCAATGTGTTGGCAGTTTCTAGAGCAAAACTTTTTTTTTTCAAATATAAATAAAATATTGCTCCAGAAGCAAAGTTTAATTTACTTTTCTTCAGATGGTGACATCAACAGTAATGTTGAATAGCTGTCATAAACACAGTGGCATTATATGACAATTTTTTTTAAATGAACAGAAAACGTCATCATTAAATTCCTTAACCCCTTTACCAGATATTCAACAACTCTTAGTATCACCTTGTGAAGAAAATTAAACTAAACGTTGCCACCGGAGCAATATTTTATTTATTTTTGGACAAAGAAATGTTTTTCTATAAAAATTGCAAGTTCACTGGCATTTTCTCACGTCCTCTTTAACCTCACCTTAAGCCTAGTTACGCACTTGGAAATAGTTTGCCTGAAACAATGTTTGCGAACCTGTTTATTTTATTTCCTAAACGTTTTTTAATATCTCCGGAAACAATCTGCAAACTTGTAGCAAACATTTTTTAGTGTTACCTTTTTTATTTCCCAAAGAGAAACTAATGTTTCATCCTCATCCATTTCGAATGAGTTACAAGAAACAATGTTAGCGTGTCTGACGTGTTTGGCAACAAACAACGTGAGGCTTTCACTATCCTGGGACCAAACATTTCGTAAGAGAACTTCAAAATCTATAAGACACATGCGAGTGAAGTTTATAAAACCACTGATGTGTTAAAACTTCAATCCTGTCAAGAAGCTTATTTGCATGATAATACGAACCATTTTGAAGCACTGTACGAACACACCACCGTTTTCTTTTTCTCTGTCTTCTTTATTATTACTAGCACCGCGTCTTACTACCCGTTCGGGTTAAACGCACTTACGCTAATGTGTAATGGTAGGGTGATTGTGAGATGAAATGGAGGACCTACAGTTTAACGTGGAATCCGAACCACAGTGGTGGCCTGGCATTCCCCACATTCACAAGATGTCTTGTCAGAGGGGAAGGAAGGGTTTGGTAATCAGATAAAGCTTTGCCGGGACCGAAGATTGAACCCCGGCCGCCTGCATAGAAGTCTGACACCTTACCCCTAGACCGCCAGGTCACCCTCTGTCTTCTTGAACAGTCCATAGTTTGGACAAAGTACAAGACATAGCGGCTATCCTCATTGGCAGACATCTTGTACTCAACTGAACTCTGAGCCCCCTTAGGAGGCCGCATGGTCTAAGGCGTCGCTCTCACATCAAACTAGACTGCTAATGCAGGGGAGACCGGGATTCAATTCCGGTTGGGTGTACTAAGGATTTATTTTCCCCTGGTGTTTTACCACTTTTTCTCCAAATGAATTTAGGTAAATTTAAATAAATTCTAGTTTCCTCATCTCATTAGGACCACCTTTGTGGTATAGTGATCAGAGTTCCTGGCTACAAATCGAGAGGTCCTGGGCTCGATCTCAGCTGCTTCCAAAATTTTTGTAAATTAGAGAAGTGTCTGGAATGGAGTCAACTTAGCCCCGGGAGGACAAATGAGGAGCTACACGAATAAAAACAAAGTAGCGGCTCTAGTCTAGAAAACTGAGATAAATGGCTGAAAGGTTCGTTGTGTTGACCACATAACACTATCTATCAGCAAATGTTGGTACTATATTTATCCACAGACAGCAACTATTCTGTTGGTATGACTATATTGTTGACTGACGTTATGGAGTTCTTTAAAAAAATATCATTGCCTTAAATGCAGATAAACCAGACAAGTACGAATACGCTGTTAAAAAAAATATTTTCCTATACAACACCTCTATGCTGAAAATGACAGAATTAGCTCAATTACCATGAGAGGAAACCATTTGGTTTTACTAAAATTTTTATAAAAAACGTATGTACTTTTGAAATATAATATGTTACTTTGACCTGATCTGAAGTAAGTTAATACCCACCTCGGTGGCCGGTTTGTCTAAGACGCTACTCTCGCAATAAACTGGCTACCGATGACGGGGAGATTGAGATTCAATACCGGTCGGGTGTACTGAGGGTGGTTTTATACTCTTACTGCACGTAAATGTAGGTGCACTCTTATCAATACAACCTTTATATAATCTTTAATACATTAATGTAATTAGTACATAGGCATGTAAACCGAACGGGTAGTAGAACGTGATATTAAAAAGAAGTATGATAAGAATTTCTTGAATTTTTACTTTCTCGTTATCTTACAGGTATAGAAAGTATTGTGATCGTCTAAAAACTGAACTTGAGATTTGGATGAATCTCAATGTTTCATGGACGCCCAAATCCGAAAAAGTGTTTTTTGATTTTCCGTTGGTCGGTCTGTTTGTACCTCCAACTAGAGATTAAACTATTTTACCAATCGGTCTAAAACTTGGTATCTTGGGTTTTCATAGGGTTTTCCTGAAGTATTTTTTGGAATTGGATAGCCAACCCTAAAATTAACGGTAGTTTACTGAAGGGTAAAAAGAGAAAAAGTTGATTTTCTCAAAATCGGCTTTAACTATTTTGATTAAATTTCATTTCTAAACATTTATAAATATTCCAAACACAATTAATACTCTCAATATTTCGGAAAAATGACTTTAAAGGCTCCGGTCTGATGCGTAAATTATCATTTTCTATCATATCTCAGAAACTATTTGAGATATGAAATTACTTATCGTTAAAAATATGTAGTTCTATTTATATTACAAATATTTTATAATAAGCATATTTTTATAAAACCAATAACTTTCGAGCAATACACGAATATTTATATTTTTTAAATTTTCGAACACAAAAGGTAAAGTATTGTTTGTTTAAACTTAAAATTAAGAGTAGTTTAATAAAGGGCGAAAAAAAAAATCGATTTTCTCTAAACTGGCTCTAACGATTTTGATCAAAATTCGTATGTAGGCGTTGATTAAGATTATAAATAAACAGGTTATTTTAATTTTGTCATGAAAATGAATTTTAGGGTACTTTACAAAAGCTGAAATTTCCGTATCTCCGCAACTATTTGAGATACTAAATAACTTAGCATTGCAAAATTGTAGTACTATTAAAAATTAAAAATTAAACTTTTATATGCAATATATTTTTATAAAACCAACAGTTTTTGAGATATTGGCAAATATATTAACACAATTTTGTGAGCTTTAGTTGTAAAGAGATACTACTTAAGTCTTAGCGCAATAATTCTCCAATGCCATAGAGTAATTAAATATAAGTAAAGCTCTAAAAATGTTTATGTTATTATTCCTTAAACCTTTTAGGAGACATGTTTGTACAACAATGATCTATCTCCATTTTAGACTCAATAGTCAATATTTACATTTATTTATTGTTAAAGATTATTATAAATGAGGAATTTAATAGCAATGCGATAACATGAAGATGTGCAACACCAAATAAAATGTTGAAAATTTTAACCGGAAGTCGAAATTTTAAAACGCAGTGTTGAGCCTTGTGGACTCAATATTGATCTTTTTTAAATTATTCTCAACATACAAATGAGGACATAAATTCTTTAAAAATAAAATTATAAAATTTAAAACGGGGACTCAAAAAATGTTTTACATAAGTATAGTGCATTGCTCGTGTATATTATTTCGTTTCACATGTATTACTAGTTTTGAGTAAATATCTCAATTTTTAAACATAAGAGTGAGAAATTCCTTTTGGAGTTTCATACCATTAATTTATTTTCAATACTTCTATAAGTTTATTTTGCGGAACAATTTTTTTTTAAGTTTCAAGTTATGAACCGACTGATTACATCAAACTATTACTTTTAAACCAACTTATCTAAAACATACACAAAACCCAGACCCCAGCCGTTAATTCGTCAGTGTGAAAGGGAAAACCTACACTTCACCAATGATTATTTTTCTGGGTCTTGAAGAGAATTGAACACGGGACTTCAGAATTAGTAGACAAACAATCTACGGACATTGCTAAGGTCAAACTAGAGGAACTATGAATCATATTAGAAGGCTAGGGTGATTTTATAAACGTCTGCCAAAGCTCTGTATTTTACAAACAACATAGCTTGAAAGTTTCAAATTTTTTAACATTATGTTAATTTTAATTAATGCGTTCAAGTGAAAATTTGACAACAATAACTAGTGTGTCCGTATCATGCGAGGTACACAACATAATCCATAGTATTTACTATTTTACGATATAAAACCCAACTACATACATGAGCTATCATCCAAACATTTACTTTGTATTGAAGAATGCGACGATAACTCTCCAGTACAAATAGTATAAATAAGGAGGTTCCCGCCAATAAACATGAATTTCTTTTTTTAGAAACTTCCGTGATTGTTGTTTGAGATAATAACGTTTAATATTAAAACGAGCATAGTTGGCGTGTCAGTCAGGCTGTCACAGCATAACGTCAAGTCATGATTTACAGAGGGAACTCTAGCCGCGCACAGTTGGCAGGCTGTCTTGACTCGGGTAATTTATGGCGGTTTAAAAAGTAACGCGCCACTTTCACGAGGAACCCGCCTTTCGGCTTGTTTTGACATCATACAGTCATGGTTCATTAGGTCTGGGTTAGACATATAGGAGTTAATGAATGGTAATAATAAGCAGATGGTTCACTGTGATTTCACCATAAAATATACAACAAAAAGGATTTTGCCGTGCCCTTGCAAGAAATTAATATTTATTTCTAAATTGTACTTTCAAACCCGTTTAAAGCAATACCAATTTATTTCAGCTCCACATTTAAATAAAAACTAAAATAATCTAGACACACAAAATATCGTTATACTATGTAGGGGCCTACATATACGTATAAATGCACCTTTTTATCTGATGTATTTGAAGTATTTAACGTTTGTTCTATGAATCGACTGATCATCACACGAGAGTCTCTACGGGCGAGAGCGAGAAGGTAATTTGGCCAGGAAAGGTATTTTCATATATCTTTCAGGTTTTTTTTTACATAGCTGAATTGACACGTACCAACGGATTTATTCCCCCTCCGAATGAAGTTATGCTACGAATTTTTATTGTTCAAGAAAAATCCATCGACCCCAGCTGGATTTAAACCCACACACCTTGGGTCATGAGGTGAGAAATTTACCCAAAGTCCACTGAGGTCGATGTAAAAGAGTTACTAGTATTTTTGCACAAAATTGCCAGACAATGAGTGAGTGTAAAGATACTCTCAGTGAGGCTTGACGGACACTGAGTGAGTGTAAAGGTACTCTCATTGAGGTTTGACGGACACTGAGTGAGTGTAAAGGTACTCTTATTGAGGCTTGACTGACACTGAGTGATTGTAAAGATACTCTCAGTGAAGCTTGACGGACACTGAGTGAGTGTAAAGATACTCTCATTGAGGCTTGACAGACACTGAGTGAGTATAAAGATACTCTCAGTGAGGCTTGACAGACACTGAGTGAGTATAAA
>CABFOW010010564.1:0-10201 GCA_902141385.1 Timema californicum
GGCATGATTGATGACACGATGGTAAGTGGGCCAATGGGGCTAGGACAGGCATGATTGATGACACGATGGTAAGTGGGCCAATTGGGCTAGGACAGGCATAATTGATGACACGATGGTAAGTGGGCTCCACGTGATAACATTTTTGGTCGACTGTGAGGTCAGGAGCTCCTGGTTTGAATCAAGGTTTTGTTGTTTTAAATAACTGATCTGCGTGGCTTCGTTCTGTTACCCGAGATAAAAATTATTGACTATGGTATTACTTGTCTTAGACTAAGTTTCGTTCTGATATAGTTCTAACTTAACAACATTTTTCTACCGCATCTTAATAGCGTTTAGGGATTCTAGCATGTATAGGTTGGACTCAGAATGTCGAATTTTAAAGTAAAAGTACACGAATTTGCTTGAAAGAGTAGTGATTAATCTTTTAGGATAAACCACCGTCCATATACCTGACAGGTTTAGAATCTCGACCTACCCGTCATCCAAAACAGTCTAGAAGACATTTCATCCGTGGGCCATTCAACTCGATAGTTATCTATTAGCGTTACAAGAGACCCAACACCCAGCCACCGGCTTTTCATTCATCTTTACGAAAGAGGAGACTCCAATTCCACAAGCGATACCTATATTTTTCAACCATGCCAGTAGTCGAACCCGATACCTTAACTGCAGAAAGAAGGCATGAATGAGAGGAACATTTTCCTAATCTAGCAGAGAGATGAGGGTACATCAGTTGGCTTAATCAATAAGCCAAATCACTTTTGGTAAAATTAATTTTTTTGACCAAATTACTTTAGACCCATTGACTTTAGGCCAACTGGCATCGGGTCTCAAATTTCAGGCCAAAGGACTCTGGGTCAAACTACTTTAGGCCAACTGACTGTTGGCTATTTGGCATTCAGTCTGAATTCTCAGCGTCACCGGAGAAGAGAGAAGTTTAACCCGAACATGAGAAAGTGTGGCAACTGTAGCCAAGATAAAAATGTTTCATAATCCTGTATAGCTTTCCTTGAGGAGAGGACTGGAGCTGTCCAAGCCCATGTGTGTAGAATTACGAGCAGTGCTCTCCACAGAGAGATAGAGAGAGATCCATCCCTCTCTGTCACAAGGCCAAACCGACGAGAGCACTTCACACGGTAATTTATGAAACTACACTACACGTTTCATACACCGAGGGAGTGAGAGAGAATAATCCTTTCACTCAGGATTTTTTTTATACATCCGCCCACTCCCCACCTCCCCCCTTCTTCTAACGAGAGTGAATGTCATTAATTTTAATTGAGGGTCTGTAAAATATGTCACTATTTCTAGCCACTTAATTTATCGTTTGTAACGTTTTCCACACGTTCGTTCCAAACTTTTTTTTTTTAGATAGAGTGTGTGCTAGGTTGCAGCTTAATTAATTAAATGGTTGTGTGTGTTTGAAGAGAATTAGCTGTTGGAAAAGTGTGTAGGGTTAAATGGCTAAGAGTAAATAATCATACCACTCCTTACAGTATAATCATTTCAGTGATATGTACGGTGGGGATTTGTGCTTGAGGAGAGTAAGTAGAGGTATTTCTCATCCTTAATTAGTTCCTTCATAACGAAAACCGTCTCATTCTCAATTATTCACGCTGTTTCCTTGTTCGCAAAGGCCGATTTTGGTATGAAGAGTTAAAACAAAAGGACTTTATAAATCTAGAGTATAGAGATATATACCTTTTTCGTTATGAAGGGAATAATTGAGAATGATAAAGGCTTTATAAACTGTTTTAGCTATGAAGGAAGATGAGAAAGGTTTTATAAAACTAGGTTTCTCAAAACTGTTTTTCCTTCACGGTCTATAGTTCGAGCCCGTAGTTTAGACCTTTCCAATCAAAATTGGTCTATCATCCTCCGGTCATTGAGTCTGTAGCTTAGACCCTTCCCGGTATATTTTTCGAGCCAGCCAGATGTTCTCCTCGAGCCTGTAAGCCCTCCCCTCCCCCCACCCGTCTCTCACTTCACGCCCCGTAAAAATTATTCTCTAGCTGTAAGGATGTTGATAGGTATCAGTTTAGCTAACAATAAAAACAATATAAGGTTATAAATAATCATTATTTATCGACTTTAAAGTATACAATGTTTGAATTATCAATCCAGGAATTATGTATAGAGTCAAACCCTAGCCATTTCACGCAGGCCCTGTTCCCTTTACGTTTGATGACCTTCCCCACGAGATATGTGTCAGGATAAGATGTCTTCTTTAGCTCTTGCGTGTAGAAACCTCCGAGGATAGGGTTACCCCTCACATCATCGAGAAGGTTCTAGGATTAGAGTAGTGGTTGAATTAACACTTCCAGCGCACTTTCTCCCATAAGGTTTAACATTGATCCTCACCGCACTCCGTGTAAGGAGGATCTTTTTATCCTGGATGTCCGATGCTAGTATCTCCTGGTGGTGAACCTTGGGAACGCAGTCACTCAGATCGTTGACGTTTGGATGTGGGGGACCGGTGGTGTTGGGTGTGCTGTGTAGCTGGAGTAGTAGCTAGTAGGCCCTGTCATCACATTACGTCACACCGCGAGATAGTATTGTGATGCTCATTAACATACTTTCCTCATCCGTTTGATTTACCGTTACTCCCTTCCTCCCCCTACCCTCCTCCTGACCTCTTCGAAATGTCCTCCCCCTACAACCCACTCCCCTACAATCTCCTCGCCTGCCACCCCCTCGCCTACCAGCCCAGGACATGTTGGTTCTTGATTATTAATTATTAATGATTGTTAATTGATTATTGTTAGTTAATTATTAGATAGGATCGAGGTGTTTGAGTTTTTATTCATTAATTAGGGCATTGTAGTATATTTATTTGTTTATTAGAACATCGCGCTATGGCTGTCAGGGGTAGAATGAATATTGACTCCTCCGTCACAAGGCTCCGTCGTACTGTCCAGGAACAAAATTCTCCAGCCGACCTCTCCTGACGACCGTTTGGGGTAGAGTGTGATAAATGGTTCCTCTGCCTTGAGACCCCTTTCACTTCCCCTCCTTAGAGGTATGTGTCTCAACCCTGGCACCAGTCTGGCGGGTCGACAAGACAAGTCAGGACAAGAATAGATCGCGAGGATGCAATGGGTTTTCCCTGGTGCCAGTCTGGTGGGTCGACAAGACAAGTCAGGACAAGAATAGATCGTGCCTATAGTCAGTGAGTTACTTTCTCTCATAAAAATAGCATTACTCAGTGGTAGATTGGGAGAAAGATTTAGGGCGGGGAAGGCGGGTGGTAAAACACGTGTTTCTAAAATAAATACACCATTAATTTGATAAAACTTTTATAAATCGCCAAAATATTATTATAATATTACTACGTATTGGATGTTACTCTGAGTGACTGCGTTCCCAAGGCTCGCCACAGGGAGATACTAGCAATACTAGCATCGGACATCTAGGAGAAAGTGATCCTCCTTACACGGAGTGCGGTGAGTATCACCAGTAGAAAGTGATCCTCCTTACACGAAGTGCGTTGAGAATCAATGTTAAACCTTATGGGAGAAAGTGAGCCAGAACTATTAATTCAACCACTACTGATTAGTTACGAGTACACGGCCAAATCTTGAACAATTCCGTCGACCAATTAGCGGTGTAACCCTTTGCCAAGATATCCTTATGTTTAATGATACGAACAATATCCCCTACCTTTAACTTTATAGATAAAGGATCAACAGTCTTTGGATGCAGATAGACTGTGGCTAAAAGCCTATCATCCTTAACATCGATAGGTCTCATCTTGATAGTAGATTCCACTGTTCGATTATATTCATCGATCAAAGAATCAATCATATCAATCCAACGATATGAACCTTTAGCAGTGAATCGAGTCCACATCATGTCCTTGAGCGTTCGATATAACCGTTCTACAACTCTAGCTATTTGTCGAGTAATGTTTAATTTTCTTCTTTCACATAATAGCTTTGAAATCAACATAGTAAAACTCTGTTCCATTATCAGTCTGAAGATGACGTACGGAAGACAACCCCTTCGAAGCTGTATCCTTAAGGATGTGCTCCATAGCAGCAGTAACATTCCTACCTGTTTTTGATATGACAGGTCCAGCCCAAGCCCGTTTATAATAAACATCGATAACAGTGATAGGATACATGTAGCCGTCGTTAGATCTGTCATGAGGTAACATTTCAACCAAATCAGCCTGTAGCAACTCGTTCGGTCCTTTCACCACAACACGTCTTCTAGGAAACCGACGACGAACAGGACGATGAAGTTCACGTGCAATCTCTTGTTTGGCGGCCATGAATATTATTAGAACAGCAAGATAAAAAGGGTTTTATAGAATTATACCTGTTTCGCGCAACTCCTCAATGATTGAAACCAACTCGTTCTCATGAGAGGAATGTCAAGCTCCTGCTGAAGCGTGTAATAGACGTAAACGATGAACCAGTTCGTTATAATCATCCCAATAAGTGTAATCACCCCCTTGCCTCATTCTATTTTGAACTTACCCTTGCCCTCAGACTCTCTAAAAAAAGGTTTGATGATACGTAAGAACTTGAGTCCAGTACAAGATTTAAACTTATTATTAGGAAGGTTTATAGATCTGTGAGCACTTGTCTCCTCCGACATAGACTTGTAGATTTCAAGGTCTTTCCTTGTATAACCTCTCGGTTCCTTTTTGAACAGTAACTCTAGAAGATGATGAGTGTAGGGAATAACGTTACCATTTAAAAGTAAAACTCCACCTTCAGTATCAACAGAACTGGGGTATCCCCCATCCTGCCATCATAGCGTACACCATATGTTCGATCTTCATGGCTTGAAGGTATCCGAAGGTAAGAATCCAGCAAACTTTTTTTATCTCTAGATAAAGATGTCAACATTGACACTTGCTCAACCGGTTCCAGATCGTCTTCCTCAGACTCCTTCTTGACTTCCAGCACAACCTCAGAATTCGGCTTAGACTCATTGATAGTCAATTCCACCATCTTGTTCAACAGTTTGGTGATAGGCTTGACGATCTCCCTCGCAGACATGTAAGATTCATGCCGAGCATCACGCAACTGTCTATACTTTCGTCTGATAATTCATCTAGCTTTAATAATATCTTGAGCAACCTTCAGTGACATTATGTAGCTTAAGAATGTCAGGTAACAGGTAATAATACTGTATTTAAACATTAAGACATATCTCGACATGTAGCGTAAGAGGTATAGTAGACACATTCTCCAGCATAAAATATATCTTATCACCTTAAGTCACTGTGAAAGATGACCCAATCACAGGAAAAAGATTCACATAGCAAACAATATTCCTCAGATTTGTAACCAGCGATGTAACCATAGTATGATGTATTTGTCAAAACCAGATAAAATTGACTTGATCCTAATTTGAGAGGTTTAGAAATCAAGTATATGTAGACTGATAAAGCTCTAGTCCGTTCACCTACATAAACTTTATTCGTGGCATCATCAGGTATTATAAGGTGAGCAACATTGCGTAAAGTTAAACCAGATACATCATAAAAACGATCACCAGCTACTTCTCTTGCAGTTAGAATATCTCTTCCCATTATATCATACAACTCGTTATAAATGGTTTGCTGACGAACAACAGTCTCTTCCAACTTCTTTACCTGGCTGCTTAAAGACTCCAACAATTTGTAGGCTTTATTAACTCTATCCTCTTGCTCACGACATAATTTCCAAACCTCTTCTGCGCCTTGCATGATATCACGTTCAAAGTTTGCAATCTTGACGCGATTTTCAACCATACTTTCCAGGAGAGCATCCACTTGTTTCATGACTTCAGTCTGAACACTGTTGAGAGCATGCGTCTGTTCTATATCGAGCGTGCGATCTCTTTTATCAACATATGTTTTGTTGCAGGCATCATACATCGCGACAGGTCTGTCAATTATAACGAGACGTCTTGAAGCAGCATCGAGATGTCCTTGAGAAGATAATGGTATCGAACCTGTATCTGTAACGACCATCATTAACATTGTGATCTTTGCTTATCACCAAGAAATCACACCTGTTCTCCTAGCAAAGAGAACACATATACTTAAAGTTCTGAAAATACATATCTGTATTCACATGCTCATCATAATCATGTCTTAGGTTCATCTCATCCATCTTGAAAAGTAAGAGAAAGCTAACATTAACTCTTATCATCTGTTTTGGTATCTTGGAGTAAGTTTGGCATAGGCCTATATAAAAACAATCTATTGAATTATGCCTGCCCAAGCTGAAATAAGCCTGGATGTTATAGTGCTTATCAAACGCCACAACATCAAAGATGAAAACAGAGTTTGGCTTAGACATCTCAGGTGGAGATATATGTGTATTATCAGAGTAAGGAAGGTAACCGACTCCATACACGAGGTCCAGTACTTGAGCCAACCGCTGGTACTTGGGCTGATATAAAGATTTTGAGTAAACATACACGTTCTCGAACTGTAAGCTGTTAGACTCTTCAAGCAAACTGATCAATGCATTCGTTTTCCCACAATTTGAAGGATCAGAGATAATGCAAAGTATCGTATTAGGCAGTAGCGTTCCATGTGTTGAGGTGCGTATCTTCCCTAACTCATGATCGTTATTGTGCCCAGGTAAAGACTGGGTCTGTTTTATGAGATTCATGACGAGTTACTAACTATGGTATATAATAGGCATGCATATATAAACTTAATCATTTCGTGTCTTGAAGCGGAAGGGGAGTGGAGTACTGAAGCTCATTAACAAGCTACCGTTCGAAGTTCATATCCCGGGATATCAGTATTGTGGGCCTGGGACGAGACCATCGAAACGTTTAGAGCGAGGTGATCCAGGCGTTAACAAGTTGTATAAGGCTTGTAAAGAGCACGATATTGACTACTCTCAAGTTGAGGATACGGTTGGTCGTCATACAGCTGACCGTAAGCTTATTGAGAAGGCTTGGAGTAGAGCCAAAGCATTAGGCTCAATGGTCGGTGAGAAATCTGCCGCGTGGGCTGTGACTAACCTGCTGAAAGCCAAAGTAAAGATGGGATCGGTGCTGGTGAGAAGACGAAGAATGAAACATAACAAGAAAGAGAGGACTATCAAGACCTGTAAACGTCGTGTCATGCAGAAGAGGAAGAAGAAAGTTCGAAAAGGAGGGTTCTTACCAATACTCCCGCTGATTTCTGCTCTAGGTGTGGCTGCGGGAGGTGCTGCAGGGATCGCTAAAGTAGTCAATAGCGCGAAAGCTAACGCAAAACAGCTAAGCAAGGCTCAAAGACACAATCGCAAACTTGAAGCGATAGCTATAGGTAAAGGGATGTACCTACGACCCTATGCTCCATTTACTGGTATGAGATGTTCGGCTAAAATATCAAGTTGAGTCTCAACATCTTCCGGACCTGCTATAAGACATGTTGGGGCTCGAAACCGGCTAGGTATAGCTTCAATGAACGCTCTAAACACATTGTTGTTTAGTCTAGAAATGTCCAGAGCTATACATCTGTATGGATAAGAGTTGAGCTTGCCATATGAATAGAAACGAGTCCCATCTTGTGACCGTGTTATTAAAGGATCCTCCAGAGCTACACGTGCTCGCTTATTGGATGGCTCTTCCATTCCTCTGGAAGGCTCTCTAAGATGGGTAAGCAATTGGAAAAAATTAGGTTCACACTCTTCAATGCACTATCCAACCAGCGGTAGACGCAAAAATACGGTTGTCGTTCTAATTCGACTTAATCTTTACCAAACACAAGTTGAAGATACTCAGCTAAAGATTCGAAATAATCACTACTCACGTGTGTTGGTTTATATGTCAGATAGGATATACTATGTATCCCAAAGTTTTGAAATTGGATAATGTGTTGTATCCCACCCAGATCTTTAATATGTTGGACTGAATATTTGCTCAAAGCTTCTAGATCGACTACATTGATAGCATAGATGAGGAACGCCTCGCAATGAACCGATTCAAGCCAGGTGTTGGAGGGATAGAAATTTTCGAACATCATCTATAAACCATGTTTTTTCTCAAGATAGGATTTTAGATGATTGAGTTTTCTATTAGATGATAAAATAAAGATAAATTATGCAGACACTAACACTAAAATAATATAAATATAATCCTACACCTAATTTTCTGAAAATATTTTAGTATCAATTCCAGCTCGTTTAGGTTAATGTTTGATATAAACTACAAGCTGATCTATACTTCTTTTTATAATAGCACAGCTCATTTAAGTTAATGTTCTGATAGAACTAGTTATAAAATTCGTCTCAATAATACAAGATTGATGTTCACTTATTATCTATGAAATATATTATTGATAATAATACTTTCAGCTCATTTTAAAGTTAATATTTCAGCAAAGTGTTTGATATTATTTACGAACTAACGTTTACTTATTTTATTTAATCCAGGAATGTTCACTCAGCACTAAGTCAAAAATCTACGTTCACACAGAAATATAATAGCAAGTTTAAATTATAAAGTATACCTTCATCTAGATATCTAATTGCAAGCTTAAATGCTAATTATTACTTGCTGGATTCTTTTTTTGTCTTCCTGTCGTGAACTGTAAACTCTGGTTCAGTGATAGCTTGAGATCCTTCTCTTGTAACAGGACGTTTCAGCTGTCTCTGTTTCTCGATCATCTTGAATATATCGAGATTACAAGGATCGTGGGTAGATTCAGCGTTGGTACAGGGATAAGACACCACCTCTGTACGAGCAGATAAAGTCAGCATCCACATCCAACTGCACCTGTTGTTTATTCAGATACTTGTAATCCAGGTTCACTCTTAATGAACAACAGTCCCGATTCTCGCAGCAGCGTCGGTTCAGGCAGATTGTGTTAAATAGGCTTAGTATAATGATCCTAGCTACTTACGTTTTTCTAGTACATGCTCAAAGATAACAAATAATAAATAATCAAAGTTTAAGCCAACCTTCAAACGAGATGTCCGATGTATTACCGAGGACCCCGTTGTATATCAGGGCCAGATTCTTAGTATTCGGCTCTTCATCGTTGAATGATTAAGAGATGTGACTACCAAGGTAGGCGAACTCGTCAGTTTGAAGTTGCACGATGATCTTTCTGCCAAACTTTGTTGTTACCGATTTGAAACTCTTAACCGGATATGGTATGCCTATATCTAATTCGCTCAACTTCGCCTGCTTCTGTATGCAGCACGAGACGTTTTGAAGTTTATTGAGGGTCTCCATGATGATGCTCGACCTTTAATAACGGTTAACAGGACCGCAGGAGGTCTTAAAGAGGTGTTCTATCCACCACCCCCTCCACCTTCCTCTACATGCACAGCAAACTCCTCCATGTTTGTGACAGCTGAAGTCAAGGGTTTTTAGAGGATTGTTTACAGTTTCTCCTTTTCACTCAAGATCGCTTTGTTATTTATCTGAATTCCGCTTTGTATATTCGAAAACGGGTATAACCCCGCGGGGTAAAATAATGAAAGGCTAAAAATTAGACTATTGATATGACTCGTTTCCTATGCTTTAGTAATTAATTATTCAATGATCAAAATTGTTTTGTTTGTCATCTAGACAGGTGGTATTATAATTATATTATTTAAAGGCAGAATAGCGCTACGTCTTGTTTCTTAAGCTTTATGAAACATTTTATAAGTTAAATAATTTTTAATCGATAGTCGAAGTTAAATAATGACTGTTTTATTTGTTTATAATCTAGACGGATAGTATATTTTATCAGAGTAATAGCACTATTCAAAGACAGACTAGGGCTATGATTATTTTTTATTGATCAGATTGTTTTGTTTGTTTGTAACCTGGACAGGCAGTATATTTTATCAGAGTAATTGTTATATTCTTGATATAGAACATTAGGTCTGAAACTGTGTCCGTTCCTGATTTATATTTTAGATTATTTATCACATAAACTTATAATCCTAATGAAATAGTAAGACTCAATAACAACTAATATTATAAACTTATTTGGTTTTCACACGCTAAATATTGTATTAAGTGTTTATAACTACTCACCAGTAAACCCATATTGATGTCTCCTAACTCAAATATTGATTGTTGAATATTCTAGAGCAAGGTCTCCTCAAGGATGTTTTCAAACTCTCCTCGGCTAACTGATGGAGATGGTGAGATTATATATTCTATAGTCCTCGCCAAGGTTGTTGCTTTATTTTAATAGAATAAGAGGCAAATGCTCTAGATTTTTAAAATATGTTGTTTGGTATAAAACTAAAGGCTATAA
>CABFOW010010567.1:0-10195 GCA_902141385.1 Timema californicum
TACCAGTGTTGGCAACCCAAAACCCTCAACATATGATTTTTGAACTGTCATTCAGGTAAACTCATCTCATGAATGGATAATAGGTGTCCCCCTCCCTTGACGAATTCCCCAGAAACATATGCTGCCCTAAGCCGGGGAACGGTTGGACATGCCTGCCTTAAAAGAATCATCGGGTGCCCATCCAAGAACATCGCCAAGTACATACTGTCTGTCCTGCCATCACTCAGCAGTGTTATTCCCCAAATGTGTCTCTGTTTCTCTTCCTGTCTTTGGCGACGTCTCAGTCTAATACGCTGCTTGAGGTGATTGATCTCTTCATCACTTTCATCCCCAGCTTCTGCCACCTCTTCTGCTAAGTGCAGCTGCCGGTTACACTTTACCTGAAAAACTACACTTTGTCATTTTTAATCTTAAGTATAAATAAAATAATTATTTTTGTATGTTAAATATGCGATTAATTCTAAAATTACTTATGATATGATATTCTTGACAGTACAAAGAAAATAATGTATCACATAATATTTTGTTTTATAATCACATCTTGATACATACACGAATTTTAGTGTATGAGATGGTACTTAGAGAAGATTTTGAATCACTAATCTGTTGTTAGCTTTAGTGCTACAAAAAGACTAAAATCAGTCTTAAGTGGGGATCAAATCAGGTTTATGAGGTGGTTGGTAAACTTCTAAGGTTCAATTCTCCCAACTTTATGAGGACTTATTATAAAAACAAACATTTCCAGAAAAATACAAATTAAAGTGATGAAAGAAAATTAAATTTTTTTAATGGACAAAAGTGGTATGATAGTGCAATTTGGTGTTGTTTGAAATGGTTAATAAATGACCGAAATAATAATTTTTAACTCAAATTTTAATGTAAACACTTTACATACCATACTGATAGGAAAATTAAAAACATAAGAATATCAGGCCTTGTTTTATAAGTTAAAAAGCAGACAGTTATGTTTATTCTACAGATAAGTAAGCTACCAAACAATGTTGAAGCTAGTTTTTTCTAACCCCCACATCTTACTACCTGTTTGGGTTACATGCTTATGTACTAATTACACTAATGTGTTAGGAATTAGGAAGGATATATTTATAGGAAGTGTATCCGCATTTACTTGGAGGGAGAGTAGAAAATCATTTTGGAAAAACCTCTATCAGTACACATCAATCTCCCTATCATCGACAGTCTAGTCTACTGCAAGAGTAGCGCCTTAAGCCATGCGGCTAATGAAGCGAGTTTGTAGCTTGTTGATGGGAAAGATAGCCAGAGAAACTCCCACACCAATTAGTCTATAACGTAAACAAACACATTAGATTTTCAATAGTTAAAAGTGAACAAGACCAAGCCCATCTTGAGCTATCGAAATCTCAAACCTCACAAAATGATTAAAAAAAACAAAAAAGACCACAGTTTTTTAAGTGATGCATTCTTGAATTTCCATGCTTGAATTAGTGTTTCAATAGAAACTTAAGGATATTGTCTTACAAAGAATGTCAGTTTTACACATAATTTCCTTCTAAGTCATCATTATTACTTAAATCTATGGCATGTAAAAGGATTTGTGCCTAGCGCATCTCTAACTTGTATTATATGTCACCTAGAACTATAAAAACTCTACTGTCATTATCCAATATCTCACCTGCTCTATAGCTGCAATCATCGCCTCTGAGATACTGAAGTGTGCATTTTCTCGATCCAGCTCTGCAGAGGGACGGGAAAAGTCTCCTGAAGACAAGAAGCTAGTCAGAGACTGTCCCTGAGCTGGGCGGGGGAAGAAACCTGTAGCCATGGGTAGAACAGTGCTACCCCCACTGTCAATGAAACTCTTTTTTTGTGTGAAATGGCGTTCCTTGTGCCCAAATACCGTGCCGTCCAACAACCATTCTCTGGCATACTCTGGTGCAGATCCTGTCAACATAAATAAGTTGTTAAATAATTTAAACAAAGTTTACTTGAATCACTGGGGGGACATGGACTAAGGCATTAACCTTGTGTGGTCTGGTTTGCCGATGATAAGGTCAGGGGTCAAGGTTCAAATTTTGGAGTGACTAAGGGTAAATGATTTTCCACTCTTCCTTCACATAAATACAGAAATATTTACTTCAAATTCTAACATCCTTATTACTACCTCATTAATCTAAATTTGCAAATAACTCAGGTAGTAATTCTCAGTACAAAAAAATACAAAAAAACTAACATTTCCTTAACAAACAATATATATATATATATACTCTTCTCAAAACTTTACAACCCTAAAACTGATTTTATTTCTGAACCATTGACTCACCAACCACGACAGTCTTCTTTTTCTTGTGCGTCAAGTTACTATCGGATTCATATCGAGGCAAAGAGCCACCTTCATCCTTTTCATCCCATGTTGTGGACGACAGTTTCAGTTCAGAAGGACGGACACAGGGCTTGGAGACATCACACACATCAATGGGTTTACTTATGTTTGGTTCAGAACTATTCTCACAAGACTTATTACCAGTGATGTTTTTTAAACCTATTGAATCTAAACTACAAATATTTGGTTCCAATGCTATATCGTTCAATTTCTTAGAAACATGTGCTTTAAGATTATTATCTACTTGATACTTCAACTTTTTGACACAAGTTTTCGAAGTATACTTTCCAATCGATGTTCTTTTAGCCTCATCTGACCTATGACCACCATACTTTTTTTGTTCAGATATCGATTCTGTTACTAGCTCTGATGAGTAATCTACTTGGAGAATACTAGGAGATAATTTTGATATTACAGGTGGTAATTCTGTATATAATAATTCAGACCTTGTGCATATAGGTTGTAAGAACTTGGCAGGGGAAGATGGTGCTGTTTTACTGCTGGGTAAAAGTGTTTTCATTGAAACAATAGAGCCTTCTCGCTGCAAAGTTTTCATGGGCATAGGAAGGTCTATTTCTTTATTATCGTTTGAATTATCGCAATGAATAAGATTTGGCAAGCTTGTCCACGCTTTCAGTCTCATGTTCATTGCCGTGTTATTGTTCTCTGAATGAACACTCAACTGAACACTTTGTGTATCCTGCACTTTACATTGAGGTTCTATAATATCACAGGTTAGTACAATCTCCTGTTGGATGTGTTTGTTGCTACTCTTCAATTTGATGCTCTCTTCAAATTGCTGCTCAGGACATTTATCAACTGGAAAGGATAAGTGTGTGTCATCTAACAGCTGCCTGATCAACGTTTCCCTCTTTAATCTAGTGGCTCGCCATGAATTGTAATGAGAATCAGGGAAAGAAGAATATCTTCTGTGTGTCTTCTGAAATGCTTTGTATTTCCATGTACTAAGGTACTGAAAAAAAAAGAAGCAAAATAAGAAGTATGGCCTTGTTTTTACATAAAATTATTTTAATTAGTATAATTAGTAATACAATTTCAACAAATTTAACAAGTGATAAAATTGACAAAGTTAGGTGAGCACTAGTCACATTGAATCTAATCTAGGAAGTCAGCCTAGATGCACCAGGGCCCTCCCCCGTATCGTGAACCCTTTGTTGTGTCTCAACTTTATTAATAATTATATTATTTTTTGTTTGTCTGTTACACAATATAGTAATTGGCACGTGGTCGTTGTATTCCTTTGATTGTTGCTTTAATAAAAACAAGCACACACATTTTAATATATATCCTTCTCACCACCAACTTTCCATTCGTCTCCTCAGCTATACAGTCCTATTTGTAAACCCCTTAACTTCTGTTTTATGCTACATAAAAATATGTTCCTGTGCCTTGATATCAGGCCTCTATGTGTTTACTAACATAAAGTACACAAAATATTCTAATAAACAAACAGTGGTCAAACTAATAAAGCTGGGTCGTAAGGATCCATGCATGCTAATGGTGGTGCCCCATCTCAGAGGGTATCGAGAAACTCGAGACGGGACACTGTATTCATTTTCATCCATATTGCAGTTTTCCATTCTCTTTATATAAACAATGAATTAATTTATTTAATTTCCTTAACTTGTATTTTTATATGAGATAATTATTTGCCCAATACGTTAACAACAAAGTGTAAGAGTAAAAATAAGCAGTAAAGAGAAGTATGTTATCTTACAAGACATGGGTTAATCTCTGTTAGAAGAGAAGGTTGGTTCTGTTCAACAGCTCGCAGACAAATGAGAGTCGCCTCTCCGTAATGCTCTTGGCAGAGGAAAGCGTGTTTCTCAAAACATGAGAGAAGATGTTCTCGATCTGAGAGCAGCCAAGACAATTTCTGGGACAGTGTGTGTCCTTCTAGACTGCAAATAAAGCATAACATAAATGTTAACACTTCATGAACATTGAACACAACAAAATGTGTAATCGCATTAAATATGTTGGGAATGTAGCAGTCACCCTCCCGTGACACCAAAATGGGACAATGGAGAGATAGCGGGTGGACCAATCTCAAGTTCAGGTTGGAAGTTACACTTAATGGAGGGATGGATGGTTACAGAGTTGGGAAGGACAGGGAGGTGTAGGGAGCCACAAGGGTCCTACTCGACTTACTAGCATCTGAATCACCATTAGTTCAACCCGATCATTCAACACAACCAAGTCCCACTTGTCCTAGCATATCACTGATGCTGGCAGTACAGCTGGCTCTTAAACACGCTCTGAAGCAGGCTCAACCAGTAACTCAATTTGACATTTCCCACACTCAGCAGCTATCAGCAAAATCCTCTCTACTTCCCTGCGCCATATCGGCCTCAGGTCCCTTCCCGTGATCTTCTCGATCACCTGAACCAATCAGGAAGCTGGACCTTCACCCAAGAGTGGTTGAGGGGGTTGAGGTAAGTGATTGTGTTTAGCACCTTCCTTAGGTCTCATCCCGATTCGTCGGTAACATTATCAATCAATAACACCTCAGTAGCTTGCTACAGAAGTGAGAGATAAATTTAAAGTGTTATCTAAGCTACTAAGTTGAGACCCTTACACGAATAAGAAAAAAAGTTGGAAATATAACAACATAATACTAATTGAAGGATGGACTGGTTCCAAATAAAAAAAAATTGAGTGAAGCAGGAGCGTACCCTTTCACCACTACTATTTGTAATGGTAATGGAGATAGTCATAAATAAATTAGTAGGAAAACTCAGGGGGGAACGAATTCAAGCCATGATGTTTGCTGATGACTTGATGGTTTGGGGTGAGAAGGAAAGAGGAGATAAAGGAATGGAATGAGGAAGTGAAAGAGTGTGAAATGAAATTTAGCATGGAGAATTGTGACGTCATGGTAATGATAAGGAAGAGGTTAAGGCTTAATACAAGCTATAAGGTTGGCTGGAGTAAAGCTGAAAATATTAGAGAACGTAAAATATCTTGGAAGAGTGATTGAGGCAAAAGATGGAATAAGAGAGGATCTAACAGGGAGATTTGTTCTTTAGGTGTGTAAGAGACCTGATATAGATAAGAAGTGCCCTTGAAGTGTAAGAAAGTGTTATACATGGCATACTTTGTATCCCTTGTGTGCCGAGTTCTCGTCCCTTATTTTTGGGACCGCGCGCTGCGCGGTTTGCCCGTACACACTCACCCTTCTTGCCGTGCGCGGCCTTGTCACGCGCAGGCTCGTCGGGTTGCGTGGCTTGTGCAGCCACTCTGGTTTAGGATTCACGCCCATGAGGGCTGATTGTTCACGAGCCGTTGGCTCTCGGTTCTAGTCTCGTTGGAGTGACGGCGATGTTGTAACTTGCGGGAATGGGGGATGGGGTTTCCTTCTAAATAAAGTTGTGTAACCGACTCCAACCAAGACGTAGAGTTAGAGTTTCGAATAAAGACTTGTGTGACAACATCCTGAGTGACTTTCTTCGTACAACCCTTTCATAGCGACTTGTTGTACCGCGCCCCAGGTCGGGCGCGCAAACCCCTAATATCAACACCGGTGAAAACGAGGGTTGACACACCGTCTCCCGCGGCAATGAATGGGTCCACGAGAGGTGTGCGCAATTGTCCCACATACAGCAGAAACATGGACATTGAATGTAAGAGAGACTAAGAAAGTGGAGGCCATAGGAATGATGTTGTGATGAGCATGTTAGCTGTTATGAGGAGAAACAAGATTAGAAGTGAAGTTATCTGGGAAAGAGTGAAGTACAGAAAGTACATGAGATAATACAAGAAGCAAAAATGAGATGGTTTGGGTATTAGTGAAGATGGAGAAGTAGTGATACCCAAGAAAATGATAGAAATGAAGTATGTAGGAAAAAGACTGCAAGGGAGGTAAAGAAAGAGATGGAAGTAGTAGATAACAGAAAGTGTACAAGTGGAAAGAGAGGAATGAAAGTAATTAATGGAAGAAGAATGGTGGAAGGATACAGAAAGATGAATGAATGATGATGATGATAATAGTCTTTATTTGATTATTATTACTAGCACCGCGTCTTACTACCTGTTTGAGCGCACTTAAGCTAATGTGTAATGGTAGGGTGATTGTGAGATGAAATGGAGGACCTACAGTTTAACGTGGAATCCGAACCACAGGTGGAGGTCTGACATTCCCCACATTCACAAGATGTCTTGTCAGAGGTAAAGGAAGGGTTTGGTAATCAGATAAATCTGTTCCGGGAGCGAGGATTGAACCCCGGCCGCCAGCAGAGAAGTCTGACACCTTACCCCTAGACCACCAGGTCACCTTGTCTTTATTTGAGCCAAGTTAAGGCCATCACCTTTTCTTACACTTAGCCGCTCAATAATAAAGAGTGTACATTTAATACTTATGTGCTTAAAACTAATTTATAATCTATATGATGCAGCTGATTATATAAATATAATATTACAGAAAAATATAAAAAACTAAGTTCAAGTAATGATAGTGAAGATATAAAACCTAGATAATTTATAAAATATACAGAATTTATTATTATTATTATTAGCACCGTGTCTTACTACCCGTTCGAGTTATACACACTTACACTAATGTGTAATGGTAGGATGATTGTGAGATGAAATGGAGGACCTACAGTTTAACGTGGAATCTGAACCATGGTGGAGGCCTGACATTCCCCACATTCACAAGATGTCTTGTCAGAGGTGAAGGAAGGGTTTGGTAATCAGATAAATCTGTGCCGGGACCGAGGATTGAACCCCAGCCGCCAGCAAAGAAGTCTGACACCTTACCCCTAGACTGCCAGGTCATCGAGAATTTATTAAATTCCTTTAAGATGAAAAGATAATTTTTGGGTGCAAAAACATTTATGAATTCATTGTTCCAGCATATTCCACAATTAACTAACTCAACACAAACTTGAGAGTATAGAAACAAAGATCAAATTTTATATACTTGCCCAGCTCATCTTTTAATTTCAATGCAACTTAAAAAACGTGCTATGATTTTATTTTTGTAATAATTTACCTTGTTGATACATTTTCTCATGAATGTGACATAACAATAGAAACTTGCCTCTTATAAAGCCAAACAAGTGCCTTGTCGTTCATCTCCACATGTTGAGGAAGATCCGTTTCTATGAGGGATGTTGGTGACACTGCCAGAGAAGGTTGGAGCCAGTTTAGCCCCTGAATGAACACCAAGCAGTCTGGTTCCCCCTGTCAAAACACATTGTAATATGGCCCACAGTGAAATTAATGTATACCTAATTATAAAAAAGGAGTTATTGACGAAACAAGATAGATAAATGATAAGTCCTTACGAACAATTATTTCACCATGTCTTAGTTCCCATTTGAGTTAAGCCCATACATTGATTATGCCAATGGAAAAGGGATGAGGAAGGTAGAGTTTTAATTGAGATGTACCCACATTTGCAAGGAGTGTGGAAACCCGTTTTGTAAAATCACCCTCAGTACATCCAACCTGGATTCGAACCTCAATCTCCCAGTCAGCGGAAAGCCGGTCTAACCCGAGAGTGACATGTTAAACCATTCAAACACTGATGCAGGTGAATGAAAATACCGGAGATGAAAGCTGTATATGTACATTTTTATTGCTATGTAGGAAAATTTAGTAAATGTATGTATTTTTCTATCACATTAAACACAAAGTATATTTATCATCATAAGCTTTGATGTTTTATGCACGAAAAGAAACAATAAAGAGCAAATGTTAAACCTAAAATAAAAAGTAGGCCTACAATGTGTTACGGAAGCAAATAATTAAGATAACTGCAAAACAAGCTCACAAATGTGAACGACTTTGGGTTTCCCATAAAGATAACATTTCCTAACGTTCTGGTGACCTGGTCACAGCAACCAGGTCACGAATATGGCCGTACCCTAAGTGATTTTCTAGCTCCTTGTATGAAGCATAAGTGCAATAAGAGAGTCCAGTGTTACAAGGAATAGGGGCAGTTTGTTAATGAGTCCGAGTGCCGCTTTATCAGGTTAAAGGTATACAACATGCCTATAGAAAGCACTAGAGAGAAGGATTAACACATCCTATAATAAATGAGAAATATTCTATTTTTAATTTTTTAATTGTGATGTATATTAATAAACATTTGACTGAATCTTACATCATGATTGAATACACGACAACCATGTTTGAAAATCTTCTCCATGGCTTTGTGTAATCGGTTGAGGCCGCCATAGATGTTCCAAACATTGGAGACATGGCTGATGAGCAAGCCCTCTACAGTTCCTTTCAGTGACTGTAACAATTGCTGATATTCTTGCTGACAGAGATCTCCATTTATCATAGTGGTTAACAGTAATACACATCTGAAAGAAATTGANTGAAACTATAAATATATCTTTATTGATTGCCCGGTCTAATATAATTTTAGCTGAGTCAAAAAAATCTAGATCTTACAGACATTAATTTATATATAATTATGATAAGGCCACTTGTAATCAAACCATACTATACATCCTCTTTATCTGAACATGTTCTCTTTTTGAGATGAGAAATATACGTATAGGCGGATTTTTTTAAAGGCAAAATTATTAAGGTTTTTGATGACCGCTGCTAACACCAATAATAGGGGGGAGGGGGGGTGGGAAATTGTGTTATTGTCTGTTGGTAGATTTTTTTTTAGAATAATTTTACAAAGTGTGAATGTAAATTTAGAGACGAACTTGAGAGAGGAATAATGCATTTTTTCTGAGTAGTCACTGGCCAAAAAAAATAAAAAGAGGTTGTCTGATGAATCAAATAAAGTCTGACATTTTTAATATTCATTAAAAATTTTAAGACCATTTCATGTACCGGTAAACGATTTTATAGCTAGGCTTATTAGTATTCCTGAACTTTTAAAGAAATTGGAACGAGTGGAAAATACCCAGGGCCATTAATTAAGTGGTTTTTTTATATTTCTTAACCAATTTGAAAAAAGTGTCCTCTATTTTTGCCCTCGATAATATGGTAGTCCTGTTTTTAATAAGTTTGTGTTGTATTAATCACAACTTGTGAAAGTGGAGAATGTCAGGCCTTCATTGTGGTTTGGATCCCACGTTAAACTGTAGGTCCTCCATTTTCATCTTACAATTACCCTACCATTACACATTAGCGTGAGTGCATATAAACCGAACAGGTAGTAAGACGGGGTTTATAATAATAATAATAATAATAATAAAGTTTGTAATGTCACAAAATGTTATCAGAACATATAAATTGAACCAAGAATAGGTGTAGGCCTAGTTTGTTTGAGAAAATAGTTTTTTGGTCCTTTATAAGTGTTAGTATGGTATTATATTTGTATGTAAACGGATGAACTTAGCAATGTTTACACCACAAAAAGGCCCTAAGCTACTCATGTTTAAAAAAAAGCAACAGCAACAATGTTGAGAGAATAAAGTGATTAAAAAATTTGTTTATTAATATTTTCAGGGCTTCATTAGTGTCTAAATATTAACCCCTTTACATTATTGCCTAGTATTTTTTTTAAATCACATCTTACCAGGCTACTTGCCCATGTTAGATGTATACACTAACAGAGTAGGGCCAAGATGAGGAATGTGGAATTTATAGGCTGTTTAGGTATACCCGCATTTGTGTGGGGAGAGAGAAAGAGAGAGAGAGAGAGAGAATGGAGCACCATTTAGGAAACTCAGCCTCAGTAAACCCGCCCAGGATTCAAACCCTGATCTCTCCAACATCTGAAGTCAAATCTAATGGCACAGTGATGTCTTAGTGTAGTGATTCAAAGAATAATTATATCGCAAGAACTAATTTATTAGTTTGTTGATACATATTATTTAAGCATAGCAACGGTAGCAAGAA
>CABFOW010010568.1:0-10195 GCA_902141385.1 Timema californicum
CGCTGCATGCGTTTACACACATGGCTGCGCTTGAAGGACACGCCCATGGAGGGTTTTAGGAGCCTTAAGAGAAATATCTGGTCCCCCAAAGACATTGGCTGCCAGACCCACCATGGCGACTGGATTCCACTTTGAAAGATCTCTGACCAGAGACGTGGTGGTGCTAGTTATGTTACACTTAGTTTGATTCAAGCCTATTTTAAAAGAATTGTAAAAGGTGACATTGTTTATCAATACAATATAATACTTTTGATAAAGTGATATCAAGACTAGTTGGCAGTTAGTATAAGTGTAAAGCTCGTTAACTTTGGTCTGCTAGGCTTGAATCCTAGCCGGGGTACTGATGCGGAGTTTTATGGAATGGTTTCCCAATTTTCTGCCACTCAATACGGGAACATTTCATCTAAAATTCTTTATTTACTATCCCTAGAACATTCGCATGGTCAATATATAGGGTGTTCATTAACAAATAATACAACACTTAAAGGAAGGTAGGTAGGGTCAGATGGAGTAATTTTATACCAAGAAACCATATCCGGAGAAAATCCCTTCTAGGCTTAGATGAAGACGGAAATACGAGGAAACAGGGATAATGATGTGAAATATAATAAAATGGCATAGAAATTTATTTATAAGCGTTACACATGTGGTAAGAAAATAGCAAGCTTACAGTAACTGTTCAAATTGCCTGCCTATCTACAAACATAGAGTGGAGCAATAAATCGGACCATAAAATAATTCAAAAATAAATAAAGTCTATATATGTAGCATGTACTAATTTGTAATTTCCGTGTTTCAGAGACGTGAATGCCCCACTGGAGGTTGGATTTGTGTCGTGGCCCATGGTCCGCTACAAGAGAGAGGTGTTGTTTGGCTGGGTGGATCTACTGGGTAAACTTGAGCAACATTAGTCTACCTTGCATACTCACATACATACATACATACATACATACATACATACATACATACATACATACATACATACTCACATACATACATACATACATAACATATATACATACATACATAAAATATACATATATACATACATACATACATAAAATATACATATATACATACATATATAGATTTATGTGTTTAGTTTTTAATCGAACTCTCCTTGACAACTTTTATAATTTTATATCCTTACATAACACATGAATTGATCCATAAATAACAAGCAATACATACATACATACATACATACATACATACATACATACATACATACATACATACACATACATACATACATACATACATAAAATATACATATATACATACATACATAAAATATACATACATATATAGATTTATGTGTTTGGTTTTTAATCGAACTCTCCTTGACAACTTTTATAATTTTATATCCTTACATAACACATGAATTGATCCATAAATAACAAGCACGTGTTTTCAGTATCTTTCGGAGGCATCGCAGGCCTGTTTCTGGGATTCAGTCTACTGAGTGGAGTGGAGATCATCTACTACTTCACAATACGCGCGTTCTGCATGGTGTACAGGGATCCAGGTGAGCTTAGGCAACTCAAGAAGGACTATGACAACGCTGAAAGACCGTTTCTGGATCTGAGTCTTACTCCGGGGTTCCAACGGGGCAAGATTCATCCCATGGTGGTCCGCAATGCCAACAATACCAAGATCCGGAGATCAATGATGAACATACAGTATCTGCCGTAGAGAAAGTTATATCAAAATAGCCATGGTCTGCAGTACCTGCCATAGAGCAAGTTATATTATAATAGTAGTAGTTGCTGAATCCATTGCAAAATATACACTAAAAGTAATCTATACCTTGATATATTAATTACTTCCTCCCACCATATAAAACATTTAAAGGCTACTTTAATCCACTCAAAAAAGTGTTTGTCTGACATCTCATCTTATTTGGTAGCCTATCTGTTTACTGATCCAAGGGTCCTGGGTCCAAAACCTCAAGTGGCTGAAAATTTCATCACTAGTGAAGTTAGCGTTTCTTCTCTCAAATTAATGAATTAAGTGCTGGGGTTAGGGTGTTGTGTCTGTTCTAGATATAAGTTTAGTTAATCAGTCGTGTGCTGATATAACCAATCATTTCAAAAAATGCACGTTAAATACCTTAGATAAAATAAAAGCGAAATAATATGAGAAAACTTCTGGAAAATTCCAATATTAAAAGTAAATTTAAGTACGTCATCTTCACCCTTTCAACACAAACTAATAATTTTGTTGCAAATAATTCAGATTGGAGCTATTTGAATGCCCTTGAGATAAGAAATAATATTTCAGGTTAACTGCGTTCAATAATTGGTGCTGAACAGTTGGTTCAGATCCCAGACATTAAATAACTGAACGTAATAAGTTATTCAAGTTACAGGTCGAATAAAGGTAATGTTTTCTAACATCTGTAATGTCCTGAATGATATTTTCAGCTTCATCTCTACATATGTTTAAAAATGAGTATCATGCCTTAAGCCAAGGCAACTCAAGATTCGCGCAGCTATCATAATGATGACAAACGATTTATTCTTGTCAGCTGTAAAGGCATTTTCTCATATGACTTTATTGACTCATTAGATCGTTTGTAAGGAAAACAGTAACCTTGTAAGACAGTAATATCTCAACTGAAGATTACCAGCATTCCGGTGAGGTGTGGACAACCTTTAGCTGCAAAACGTTATGGTACAGCTCTAACCTCTAATTCAACACTCACGTGATTCTACTACCTGACATTTTAAAAACTTTTGTGAACTTTTAATGAGAGCATATGAATGATATTTATGGTCCATTACTGCACCTAGCTTAGCCTAACGAGCAATGCTTAAAATTACAAAGACCAAACTGGAACCTTTCGATTACAATCACATGCATAATTTTATTGAGCTAACAATCCCGGCGAGGATGTGTTTTGTGGCCAATTAACTTTCTATAGAAAAGAGTCACTGCATGTTGTTTTTTGACCATTCAAAAATAAACTACCTCGTTAACTTGAACTTGAATTGACTCCATTTTAACGCATTTTGTCCCATTTATCGTAATTTGAAACCAAATGACTGGATAATCATGAGATTGGATGATTGGAAGTATTATTGATGGTGCAGAAACAGGTTATATAATGCAGATTTCTTGCAAGTATAAACAAATAGATATATTGCCAATAATCTGACTTATGGTTTTGTTTGGAGAAATTAATCTCTCCAACCGGTTGCTCAAAAAAGGAAAACACTATTGAAAACACAGGCTGATAAGACAAACAATGTAATTTATTATTGGCATTTGAAATTCTGCCTGAAGACTGGGCGGAAACGTGCTCCAATTCATAAAATATTTTGTTTGAAGCAGGTTCTCTAGATGACTAAGTAGATCAATCTGTATGCAGAGATAAGGAGTATGTGGACCAACCAGATTGACAATACGTAATAAAAACTAGTTGATAACCTGACTTAGGAACATATTACATCAAACAAAAGAGCGAGCGTATCACACGATTAAAATTTTTACTAGGTGACAATAGATTTTCATTCTAGGCCAAATTATAATTCTCTCAAACTTGAAGGATAATACTGATATTATAAATGATCATGGAATCAACTAATTATTGAGACGCAACCCCAATAAATATATTACTATATAACAATGTATTGCAGGCTCACCATATGTGCTATCTCAAGGATGATCTGTACAAACTTTATTAGCAAATCATGCTACCTCACTTCCCTCCGTGTTCTCTCAAACTATTGTATTCTGACACATACTCGTTGGAACGCTTCTTTTGCTAAGTCTGTTTCCTCAAGGAACTTGTAATTTCAGTCACAGTCTGTTCTGCAAAATCTGTAAACAAATTCACTCCGAAAACTCTCAAAATTGAAAAACTATGTAACTTGACTGAAGTGAAAAAAATAAATTGTCAGGAAATCGAGATTAGAAGCTCTTTTTTTTTAATCTAGAAGCTCAATAAATTGGAGCTTATTAAGATCTTCAAACCTTAGCTCCATTTTCCCAACCATGTTGTCAATAAAACCCACTCTGTTACCTTTTATTTACGACCTCAAATAAGATAAAAGAGAGCGGGAGTAAGCTACGGAACAAGTGACAAGCGAAATTATTAGCGATATTTAAAAGCAACAATATGATCGATTTATTCAAAACTATAACATTAGAGCAGAAAACTTTACGTGGTCTCATTAATCAAACTGAGATATGTTGAAAACCAAACAAAAGATAATAACTTCATATCTTTAAATTGCGCAGATAGTTTAAGAAAGAGTTATAAACTTGTAATATAGCCAATATTCAAATGGATCAGTCTTGAATAGACAGAACAACCCGTAACGATGAATTTAGTACAATAAATCAAAAATATTAATATCCATCATCATAATACATAAAGACTAAATAACAGCCTAATGGGCGCCTTCAAAATGTTACTAAAGTGTCTTTTTCATACCAAAGAATAAAGACTTCAAAAACGTTAACTTTACATGTTAACTTTCTATAAGCGACTTTAAATTACCTGAGAGTTTGGCTAACAGACTTTTGTCAAACTCCCCCGGGAATATCAGATCATGGCACAATATTAGGAAATGAAAATAATAACCCAACAAGTAAATAATAATGAAAATATCATATTTATAAGCAAACCATAGAAAATATTAGAAAATATTCTAAAGTTAATTAATTTCATAATTAATCAAAATTATCAGAAAATTATGTTATATTTAACTATATTTCAAATTGCAAACAAAAATAAGAAACACTACCTTGATGTTTACAAAATAATTACTATTATCCACAATTTCAAAACAATTTACATTTAACTCGTTCAATTCCAAGTCAATTAACAATTGTAGGCTATCTAAAAGATTTAACACTGGAAAAGACTCTGCGCCCAAATGGCGACAGACAAAATATAGAACCTCATTTCAAATTTAACGATCAGGTAAAAAATCAATAGATTTAGATAATAGACATGGCTGACACTAAGAGTAATAATTAAATCAGAGTCCGAAAAATAAATCGCCATAGTTACGATTCTGATGAAGATATAATATATATAAATGTTTTATCCTGACATTGTCTTGGTCCAGGATAATGTTCCTTGGTCAAGTGATGTAATAAAATAGTCATTTTGGCATACCCGCCCATCACAATATATAGTGGGTTTCGTCGCAATAGGATCAAGGTGGGTGAACTGAACACACGGTCGGTGACGTCAATGCGGCTTTGGATGATCGCGTAGACCCTTTGTTGCCATGGCTCCATCCGACTTTTAAACCATATCGTCACCCGAGAATGCAAGTGTTCTATGTCCAATTTTTCACTTTTGTGTAAAAGAGCATTGAAGTTTGACCTTGTAGTATGAAACCAATGTTACTAGATGACAACTCGAGTTTGTATATTATTTAGTAATTTTTTAATAGTCTCAATTTCCCCACAGGTGGATCATATGCATTCTAAATAAACGTAAACACCAAATATCGCAAATGTAACCATTTTGGAGATAGAACACTTGCATTCTCGGGTGACGATATCTTCAATCACCTGATGTTTTGAAAGTAGTTCATCTTTCTACCATCAGAGGGCAGGTGAATAGGTGAATAATCATTCTCTAGTCGTGTCCATTACTGGCCGGCCCATTACATGTTAGTAGAACAGGATGGAGTGGACTACATCTTGTTGGAACATCGTAGCTCGCTCGACCCACTCGTCAATTTAGTATGATAGGTGTGCCGAGCTCTCGTCCCTTATTTTTGTGACCGCGCGCTGCGTGGTTTGCCCGTTCCCCCTCCTCCTTCTTGCCGTGCGCGTTTTTTAATTGCCAATCTAATTTGGCCTGGCATCTTACAATTTTAAATCCAGGCCTTATTTACAGACTATTAAAAACATTTCCTATTATTATACAGTATACAATTAAATTTATTCTAACTAGTTTTTGGCTCCTATAGTACCTATCTCCGAGATACAATTTCTTTCACCAGTTGGTCTGCCCCGGTTGGCTGCGCGTGGCCTCGTCGCGCCTGGCGCGTCGGGTTGCGTGGCTTGTCCAGCCACTCTGGTTTGGGATTCACGCCCATGAGGGCCGATTGTTCACGAGCCGTTGGCTCTCGGTTCCAGGCTCGTCGAGAGCGAGTTGGAGTGACTGCGATGTTGTAATTTACGGGAATGGGGGATGGGGTTTCCTTATATATAAAGTTGTGCAACAGACTCCAACCAAAGGTTAGAGTTAGAGTTCCGAATAAAGACTTGTGTGACAACATTCTGAGTGACTTTCTTCGTACAACCCCTTCATAGCGACTTTTTGTACTGCACTCCAGGTCGGGCGCGCGAATCCCTAATATCAACACCGGTGAAAACGGGGGCTGACACACCGTCTCCCATGGCATTGAATGGGTCCGCTAGACGTGTGGGCGCATAGGTGTAGGCCAGTCTTAGTGGTTGCTAGTTTCAGAAGATTCAATTGGTAACTACACGAACGGTTTTATTATTTTGAAATGGATTATGTAGAGAGAATATTATTGTTCAGAATTGTTTTATTATGTCGTACCAACCTACGTGAACTAAAATAAAGAAGATTACTATTTAAGGGATTCTATTAGTGTTGGTATAATTGGAGCGGGTAGTATGAATTACAGAGAGCTGTGCGTATATGTCAGCATGGGGCGGGTCCTATTGTAGCATAATGTAATTTAATGTAATGTTACGACAGATGAACAAAAATTAGCAGCTCAGATTAAATCAATAAATATGAAGGACTTGGACAACATTATAGTCGACTCAACTAAGTAAATTAAGTGAAAAGGATTGATAAACAAACATTAGTCACTGGGACTAAATCAACAAGTCTGAAGGACATGGACAACATTCGTAGAGTACTTGAAACATCAAACAAGATTCCCTCGGCGTTGAGGCAGTGAGACCCACGACCCAACCATCAGGGCCAGCTGTTACTGCTTGGTGTTGGAGCAGAGGTTCCTCCTTCAAGGGTATCAAATGATGAACTACAATACTGTGAACCTAGAGATCTCCCATTATATACTCTATAATTGGACTATACCGGACCAAATACGGGCATGTAAATAAGAAATAGGAAGGAAGTGGGAGGTTTGGAACAGTGGAGAAAGAGTTGCCATAGAAGTCCGCTAGAGCAGCAGCGCTCGGGTTTGCGGCATTGAACCAACAACAGTCAAGCCTTTTTTCAACTTGGAGTTCAAGGGTTTAGACGTCTGTTTGAAACTGCCACGCCTTCGCTTCCGCCATGCTGGCAGCACACTGTATCAAAGCATGGTGATTGTATCCGGGAACATCCACTTAATGTAAGAAGAACACAAATGATATTTTAGCAGAATATATCAGTTTTAATGCTCTTCTTTGGATTCCGCTATTTCAGTTTAGTATTTTGTGCAGATTACGGCTTTTATATGTCATATCACTTGGTTGACATGCTACATTCATTCTGAATTATGTAAAATTGTAGCAATAGAACTCATTTAGTGAACGAATACAATGGGATCGAGAAAACTGGTTTTGGTCTTATTTTAATTCTTCATTAAACGCTAAAATAGAGTACATAGAGAAATTGCAGTTACTACCTCAACATTGTTACATAATACACTTTTTACCGGCTTGAAGGCAGAAACAAAAGCTTCGATACCTATAACATTTCAAAATAATCAAAACATAGAGGACACGTGCACCACAGAATGGTTATATATTACATTATTTTATGTGTTCAAGGGGGGAGTGAGTGTAAGGGGTCCAAGAAAAGTCCAGGTTTTTTTTAGTTCTTATATTAAAACTATTTTGACCCAAATTAATAAAATATTGCTTCAGTGGAAACACGGAGTTAAATATTTTCCACATAGTACTATCAACAGCTGTTGTTGAATATCTGGGACGGAAATGAAGGCATTATCTCACAAACTTATTCATTTGAAAAGTTTCTTAGATAATACCGTTATGCTCTTGAGATATATTTAAAACCTGTTGGTATCACCATGTGAATAAGAATTAACTTGTATGTTTCTACTGAAGCAATATTTTATTTATTTGGGTCAAAAAAGTTTTGACATAAAGACTAAAAAAAACATAGAGGACACGTGCACCACAGAATGGTTATATATTACATTATTTTATGTGTTCAAGGGGGGAGTGAGTGTAAGGGGTGCAAGAAAAGTCCAGGTTTTTTTAGTTCTTATATTAAAACTATTTTGACCCAAATGAATAAAATATTGCTTCAGTGGAAACATGGAGTTAAATATTTTTCACGTAGTACTATCAACAGCTGTTGTTGAATATCTGGGACGAAAATGAAGGAATTATCTCACAAACTTATTCATTTGAAAGGTTTCTTAGATAATGCCGTTATGCTCTTGAGATATATTTAAAACCTGTTGGTATCACTGTGTGAAGAAGAATTAACTTGTATGTTTCTACTGAGGCAATATTTTATTTATTTGGGTCAAAAAAGCTTTGACATAAAAACTAAAAAACACTGAACTTTTCTCCCGTCTCCTACATCCCCACCTCAAATTATTGCCATGGAAGGAGAGGTGTCGATGCTGATAGTCATTTGTTCGTAAGAAGGTAGTCTTCATCACCAATATGGCTCATGTTTGTGTGTGTCCAACTGTCCCTACAGAACAACTTACCAGAATTATTCTACCAAATATCTTTAGGTGAGTTACAAGGGGGGCAAAGCCCCCAAGTAAAATTTTTATGAAGTACACTTATTTTTTATGTATGTATCTCCCCATATTTTATCATTTGTTTTATGGGTTTAAATGCATCTACTTGGTCGCTGATGCTTCTAGTCGGTTGTTATTAAGAAGTATATAAATATATTCTAATTCACTATAATTTTATATAAATATATATACCGATGTCAGTTTAGTTTTTATGAATTTGTTATTTTTTATTCCTTGATTGACAGTCAACTGCCAATCCTTAGGCCGGCGACACAAGAGCGTACAGCGTAGGTACGTTGTAGAATAATTAATTATATTTTACATGGAGTCCACACACTATCAACGCGCGTATCTTTTAGAGCACGTAACTAACGTACAATTTCTAGTGACTCAACTCAAAATAACCCGCTTCAGTGACCACGGGGTCTAAGACGTTACGCTCGTGTTGGACTGACCTCTTAGGTTTTTCCAAAATATTTTTCCATTATATCTCCTTGCAAATGCTGTTACACTTCCCATAAATATAAATTTCCTAATCCTTAAAACCACCAGCGTAGTTAATACACAAGCATACAACCCGAGCTGTTAGTAATACGCGGTGCTATAAAAACACTCAAGCGAGGACGTCCACGTTACAACGCATTGACAGGTGTTGTTGCACTAGTAGTAGTCTCCACTTGTGTAAGACTAACTAACGTCCGTAAAACTAGTCCTCGTCATTAGTTTACATTTTACGAGTGGCTGTCACAACCAAACTGAATTAAACCGAATTAATAAACAAACACCCGGAGTAACTAAAGTTTAAGAATGGACCAAAGCAAACACAAGAGTAGGAGGTAGGAGCAGCTATTGCAGCATAGCTAGGTCAGTGTCTCACAGCATTCTTGTTGGCACCGCTCTCCCTATTTCTGTGTTACTATTTTGGATGCGCAAAGTGCGGAACACGGCTAGTGTTGTATAGTGGCCCGTACAGATAGTATTTTCATTTCCCCCTTGTTGGCACCTCATTAGTCCAAGTATTTAAAGTTAGTGTGTACTAGATTTGATGTATACCCCAGGAAGTGGGTAGTGATATAAAAGTACTGTTGAGTGCTCTGACAGTACACACTGGGAAAGGACCTGCCATAATATAATTTTGTGTTGACACCTGATTGTTAGCCATCTGCTAATGTAATTGACAGATCATCCTCTTACCATTTATTATTTATTGTGTCTATAGGACCTTTCTTAATTTCAAATCAAGCTAGATAGCTTGGCCGACATTTAGCTTTGTAACACTAAAACTATACGATTTGCAGTTGTATTTTTATTAGTAATTAATTCACCACGTTTTCTGTTTGGACCCTTCTGGTGGTGGTCTGGCTCTAGACCGGCTGTTTTGGAAGCCAATACTCTCTATCAACTTAACATCCATTTGACTGCCACCCTGCCGTCTTGGACACGTATTCTCCCGGGCTACGGGAAGTTCCTATATTTTTGGAGTTGTTAAATCCTATCATATTTGTCAGTTTAAAACT